>JAUOBV010502965.1:0-10037 GCA_032360425.1 Rubia occidens | reverse complement strand
AATTTTGATATTTTACATGCCTTAAATTTTTTGTTCTCTTTTCTCTCTCTGCAGCTTCTAATGGGACAGAGGGAGTACATGAAACTTGTTATTTTTGTTATTATTGTTTTTTCTGGTCGATTGTGAATTTATATTGTACTACTCCCTCAGTGTCAATTCAAAATGCACAGTATTCATTAACTCTGTTTGTTAGAGTTGTTCTTATAAGCAAATGTACTCCCTCTGGTCTAGAATAATTGACACCAACTAAATGACACTTTTGTTTGAAAAGTAAAATGAGTGGAGGAGATTGTATAGGGAGAGTAAAAAGTTGAGTGGATGAAATTAATCTTAATTTTTTTCAAAAAGGGAAAGTGTTAATATTAAAAGACCAAATAAAAAAGGAAAGAGTGTCAATATTAAAAAATCAGAGGGAGTAGCTTATTTTGAAAGCAGAGGGATACCATCTTCTGCTTTCCCGCCAAAATAATTTCTGCTTTCAAAATATACTGTTTTTTAACACTTTACCAAAAACTAAAAAATGTTTTGATTATAAGTACAATAGCTTAAAAACTCAATCAAACAGAGCCATTATCACTATGTTCAAAAAACATGTTTGACCGTTAATATGTTTAACTACGTATAAATAATAACAAATAAAAAGTTGATATTTAAAAACTACTTGTTACGATGAATTCAACTATATTACTTACGTTTATATTGTTACTCATAAATCTATTCAAACATGCGATCAAATTTTGGTAGAAAATAGTATTTAAAAAGCAAGTGAGCAATTTAATGTTGGACGAAGGAAGTTTTTTTTCATCAAAAGGCGATCACTGCTCGCCCTCAGCAGCCCATACCGACCGACACTACAGCCATCATATGAGAGGTAAATCACGGTAGCCCAGCACCAGGACCAATGGGCCGTTCCTACTCGGCCCATACCAGGGATGCTTGCCGAGCAAGACACCCCCACACGGCGGTACCGAGTTTCGAACCTGGGTTGATCATCCCAAATCCCACTTCCTCCTCAATTGAAAGCCTTGTTCTTGAGTTATCAGCCCCCTGGTTAAACCATTTTGTTTCGTACGTGCTTTGTGATTTTGTAATGTTATTGTGTTTCTTTATTGACTTAATTCATTGTTTTGAGTTTACTCTTATAACTCATTTTAGATGTCTCATCTAACTCTAAACTCTATTGACACTGATATAGCTGTTGATCTCACGTTAGAAAGACATTTTGCATGTATTGATATTTTTGAACTTGAATATTTTTTTCAAAAGAAACTTAAAGTACTAGGTTTTTGTCAACTCCAATACTTTTCCGATCGAGACAATGAATTCATTACCTTATCCATGAGTTTCTAGATTTGCTAACTCCAATACTTTAAGTCTATATTTTGGTCTATATTTTAAGTCTATATTTTGATCGAAAATGCAGAAATAATCTTGTAAAATTCGAAAGTGCAGAAATAACCTTGGATTTCGTTGAACAAAATTTCAACGGCCAAATTGGCCGGAAATATGTGAAATGACCATTATATCCCCGAGTTAAAAAATTTAAAAAACTAAAAAGACAATAATAGCCTCACTCACAACTGATCAAAATTCCAATTAAATATCACCCAACCCTCGTCATCCTCTCTTTCTCTCAAGCCCCACCCCGCCACCACCACTAGCACCGTTCAGACGCCGCATCGTTCGAACCACTGCTCACCCTCGCGTTCGGACCACCACCACTGTTCCGACGCTGTGCCGTTCGAACCACTTGATACGATCCCAAAAATGTCATTTATTATATATTTTTTAGTTTAGTATTTTTAGGAGGTTAACACTATACTCTTTTTCCCATTGAATTTTTCAATGGGGGTAGTGTGCTCATATTTAGAATTAATTTTGAAAATCATCTAGCCGAAAAATTTGAGTTCACAAAGACTTTTTTCCCTACATCAAAGATGTCGCATGATAAATTATTCTTGTAGGGGGTGCCAATAATGGGTGGGAGCTACATCAAATAGATGTCCAGAGTGCTTTCTTGCATGGTGATATTTTGGAAGGAGTATGCTCTCTCTATTCACCTAAAATTGACACATCACTTTGGTGCACAAACATTAATAACATACTAATTGTGTTGTTCAAATTCATTTTAAAGAAGAAAAAGTAAAATAAAAGGCTCACAATACCTTAAACTATGTCATAATGGAAATGTGTCAAAATTTAACACTCTAAAATGGAAAGTATGTCAATCTTAAGTGAACAGAGGGAGTATATAAGACCTCCTCCCTGATTTACTGCTCCAAACGACAAAGTCTAGCGTCTTTGGAAACCACTCTATAAACTTTGTCAGGCACCTCAGGAACTAGGTATGAACATGGTTTTAGAACCCGACCCAAACCAGTTGGGTTGGGTATAGGTCTGGCTATTTTAGATCCACTTAGGCCCAAGTTGGGTCTGGGTCTGAATTTTAATAAAGGGGTAGGGATCCAGATTTAAAACATTAAGACGCATACGTATGTATATAACTTTATATACTTACCCTAAAGATACGGGTAATTTTATTTTTTATATCAAGAAAAAATGTGATTGGAAACCTTGCATTTTAATTTTAAATTTAGAAAATATATACTTACCCTAAAGATACGTTTTAATTTGTTGTATTATTTAAAATCTTTTGGTATGAATTTTATTTTAAAAAATTAATGGAGGTACATATTAAACTTAACTTCTTTATTTTGAAGAAAATATATACCTTATTTAGTGATAAAAAAAAGATAAGAACGTTAGACCTATTTAGGATTTGTATTAGACCAATGACTCGTAAGACCCATCGATTTTGGGTATTGGTCTTAAATCCTCCGACCTTATTGGTCTGGGTCGGGTCTGGGTCTAATTTTATCTTTTAGGTTTGGGTCCGGGTCTTATTAGACCCAACCCTGATCCAAACCATGCTTAACCTACTCGCAACTGGTTTGCTACTCGCAATTGGTTCGCAGATCTCTCTTCCTCATATGTTCGGTTGGTTTCAAAAACCTTATGTTGTTTATTCTTTATTCCCTTATAATTATCATAATTATAGTAATAACATGCTTGTTTATGTTAATAATTTAATCATTGGAAATCATGCTCATTCTATCAAATGTTTTAAAGACTACGTGCACTCTTGATTTCACACGAATGACTTGGGGACTTTGAAATAGTTTTTGGGTCTTGAGGTTGCACATGGGTAATGAGGGTTTGTTTCTTTGTCAATAGAAATATGTCCAGGACATTCTATATGAATTCAGCCTTCATAAAGCTAAGCCATTTTTTTAACCTTTCCATGTGTTACGGGGTCAGGCTTATCACCCTGCCTCAACACAACCCCATGCCCACACGCACGCCACAAATGTGATGCGGTCTCGTGCCGCTCAACGTGTGCTTGCGAACCTATCTCACTAAACCGCAACGCACATGCCCCTAGGTCATCCAGTGTCGCTCGCCTAATCGCTCACGGCCCGTGATGTCCCTCTTTGTGCCCGCGACGCGCTGTGCACAATTCTCGAGCGTTCGTGCCCAATGCTCGTGTACGCAGCGCCCGGTCGCCCGCCAGGCCAGCACACTAAGTGTTGAGTCATGGCCCGAGAAAACATGCCCCAAGCTCCTTGTCCTAGAAGTCTTCTCTTTTGCTTGTAATAATTTAGCTATTAGTTTAGCTTAGTTAGTTCTTGGAGGTCTAGGCCTGCGTGTCCTTATTTTGGTTTTCCTCCATTTTTTTCTTGTACCTAGCACATGTAATTACTTCCATACACCATATATATGGAGTACTGAGCTACCCACATCCGGTTACCTTTTTGCAATATATTGAAAATGAGCACTTGCTACCCAATTGTCGGGCCTTATATTACTTTCTTGTTGCTTGTGTTGTGAAGCATTTCTCCCATTTTAAACTCGTTTATATTACTTTCTTGTTGCAGCTCAGTCAAGCAGAGAGGAGGAGAACGCACCAAAACTTGACAAACCTGAGATAGTCTATGTGAAACCGATGCGCGGGAAGATGGAGCATTGATGTATATAGACTTGTGCGTAAATGGAAAACACATCTGAGCGATGGTCGACACTGGAGCTAGCCATGTGTATGTCTGCGACACTGGGGCTCAAGTCGGAGAAAGTTGTGGGCAGGATGGAGACCGTTAACATTGAAGCTCAACCAGTGCTAGGCATTGCGAGGTGATGTTTGGTCAAGTTTGGCACCATAGAGATCATAGTGGATTTTCATGTTGTTAAAATGGATGACTTTGAGTTAGTTCTCGACATGGATTTCTGAGAGATGCACGAATTGTTGTATACCCATTCAAAAATTGCCTTTACTTCTTAGACACAAATCCATGCACGGTTAAAACAACTGCAAACAGATCACCCAGGGATAAAATCTTGGCTTTGCGGCTCATCCAGTGCTTAAGATAAGACGAGGACCACGATTCAGCCGATCCGGGTGGGGAGAACAGAATTGGAGGGTCAGTAAGGTCTACACTAGCAATGGGTTTGCCTAATGGAACCTGGGAGATTTTTGAAGCAAGTCGGAAGATTGGGCATGTTGTGGGTTGCTCCCCGACTGCGAGAGATAAAAATTTGTCGAACAAGGTGGATATGAAGCGTTCGTCGGTTGCCAAAAAGATCTGGATTCCAAAGATGTATCTACCGGGTGGTGCGCCCCATAAAACTTCCCATTTTGAGTTGTTCAAACAAGCTAAACCTTATAAAACTTGACAGGGAAAGATGAGTAATCATTCACATCAGCAACCCTTTGTTGTTCCACAAGGTAGGAGGCAGAAACATGAACAGATGACGATGCGTACCTGAAAACATCCAGAGTTAGACATTCTTTCGATCATCGATCAAGGAGTGGGTGCTATAAAATCAAGCCAGCTCAAACGGAACTGAAAAGAAGCCGAGGACCACAGCTACATCAAAGTACACTAGCGCCAACAAATGAATCAACCCTTTTCTCGAGGCAGAAGTGTACGAGAAGAGTGTGGGTAGCGAAACATCTTGGAGAATTGATGGCCCCGGGGACGTTTGCCGAATTGAGTGGGGGAGAATGTTATGAGATCGGGCTTATCACCCAACCTCAACGCAACCCATGCCACTCAATGCGTGCCTGCGAACCGGTCTCACTAAACCGCAAAGCACTCATCCAGTGCCGCCCGCATAACCGCTCACGGCCTGTGATGTCCCCCTATGCACCCGTAACGCGCTGAGCACAATGCCCGAGCCGTTCGTGCCTAAGGACCGTGTGTGCAGCGCCCGGTTGTCCTCCAGGCCAGCACACTAAGTGTTGAGTCATGGCCCGAGAAAACATGTCCCAAGCTCCTTGCCCCATAAGTCTTCTCTTTTACTTGTAATAAGTTAGTTATTAGCTTAGTTAGTTCTTGGAGGTCCAGGCATGCGTGCCCTTATTTTGGGTTTCCACTATTTTGTTCTCGTACCTAGTACATGTACTTACTTCCATACACCATATATGTGGAGTACTGAACTACCCACATCTGGTTAAATTTTTGTAATAGATTGAAAAAGAGTATTTGCACCCGAGCTGTCAGACCTTATATTGCTTTCTTGTTGCTTGTGTTGTGAAGCCTTGCTCCCATTTAAACTTGTGTATTTCAGCTGCGTACTCGTCCACGGCCCTCTAAAGGCTTGGTGTGCCAGGAGCAACCAAGCCGAGTGCGACGTGCGTGGAAACTAGGAAGTAGTTGTGACACTCTAGCATGGCTAGACCGCACGGTTAACTCCTTGAGAGGGTGACCCGTGAAACCGCATAATCATACTCTTGCTATCACTAATGAGTTCTCCTACGTTCATGCCGATCACTATCAATTGCTAATTCAGTAATTTGTTTGATCATCACCAGGCTAAAACTTAGATACACTAATGGAAAAAGGTACATAGGCACCGACATGTCAGTACTGAGAAAGCAATACTAGTGCTAGGAATTTCATAGGAATTGGTAATTTGGAAAATGAATCAAAATACCGGTGCTTATGAATAAATCCAGTAATGGTTACCAGTGGCTTTGAAAAAAAATGTTTGAATTTAATATTTTTTTAGCATCGATTTTGACTGAATTACATATACCAGTGCTAATATCGGTGCCTATGACCGACATAGTAATTTTGGCGGATAAAATTATGGTGGGAAAATAGCTAGCACCGGTATAGGTTATACTCTACTGGTGCTAAGAATGCATTTAATTTAAAATTTTGAAAAGATACTTTAAAGCAGCCCCACGCGGTTGCGTTATAATTGTATAGGAACTGGTATGTTGATGAATGGCACCGGTAGTCGTACCTATTCTCGATACATAGAAAATTTTCCAACATATATAAGGTAGAATAGAAAAATGAAGGTTTTGAAAAATGGGTTTATGGTATGAGTTACTCTAAAACATGTACTACTGCTTCCCAACATTTAACCAATTTTTTAATTTAATATTTATATATTTAGGTAAGACTAACAAAAATAATGTATTTTGGAGCAATGGATAATGGGGTAACACAATTTTGGGCCACAATGTAATTTTTCAAAAACTGTGTAGAAGCAACCACTGTTGACTTTCGAGGCCCTACCATTTACCCGTACATGCCGAAATAAAAAATCCACAATCGTATATTATTGAATTGCATTTAGGTGCTACAAATTTCATGATTTGACAACTCCAACTTTCTTGGAGGGATCTAAGTGCAAAAGGTAAAAACTTTACTCGTAAATCCAAATTAAAATTTGCTCGAACATGATGTTACCCTATATGCCCCATTGTATTTTCCAAGTCTGTTCTGTAATATTTTATCAACAATCGGGTACGGAAACATATCCGTAATCCTTTCCGATTTTCTTTTCTTACTTCTAAGTAATCAACCTCAAGGTACTTTAGAACATGTACTAGTGCTTTCCAACATTTCACCAAAAAACCATTTATTTTCTATTTCTACATTTATGCAAGAATAACAAAAATAGCGTATTTTGGACAGAAGGATAATGTCGTAACGAATTTTGGGCCATAGCGTAATTTTTTATAAATATGATAGAGACGCTTCCGTTCACCATAGTAGTCCAAATTTTGAACTTGCAATCGTCCCTTGTTTAATTGCATTTTGGTGTCTTCAATTTTGTGATCTGCAGCTTTCGAATTTCTTCTATGAACCTAATAGTAAGTATTAAAAAGTTAACTAGAGATCAATTAATACTAGCACCAGCATTGTTTTTCATTCATACCGATGCTACTTTATGGTGGTAATTTATTTATTTTTGAAAATTCATTTAAAAGTTTGGTGGGAGTTTTTAAATTTCTTATTTGACTTTTGCTTGTCATTCTTTTTGGGAAGGCGTAAATGATCGCTCTCTCAAGATTTTGATTTTACAGCAGATGCACTTCTCTCTGACCACTATGTTGTGTAGAAGAATGTAAACCTTTAGTGAGTCATGCCACCAGAGGTCTCGAGTAACTCAGGAGGACTTCACTAATGAGTTGGTGGTACTGAGAGTTCACACACAAACACGACTTTTTGTTATATATTATTGTAAATTGATAAGATTTAGTTTTAGCTATATTAGTGGTGAGTGTTCATCAATTCAATTCACTTTTTAAAATATATTTTAGTGCCTTTTGTGTTTTAATAAATATTTTGAATTCTAATTTTTTTTAATAAAAAATGATCACTGGTAAAATCAGTGCTCTTTTTTTTATTGATTGATTATTTGCTAGCACCAGTTCAAATGAGTTTAGGCACCGGTATGTACTGCCTTACTTAGGCACCGGTATTTCGACCCCTTAATGTACCGGGGTCTAAGTTGGGTGATGGTGGAACATAATTTTATAGGCAACGGTATTTCAAGGGATCGAAATACCGGTACCTATGTGACGAATTACGGTGCCTGTCCGTATTAGTGATAATTATTACATATCCTTTCCAAGTTCATGCAATCACCAATAAGGCCCATTGACAACCTGCAACTCGAGTTCCTCACCATATGAAAAGTCATCTAGGTCAAGTACTTCATCTATGTCGCAATAGTTCGAAAAAAATGGATGGTATATATGCACTTTCAAAAAGAATTAAAGGATATATGTACACTAAATAAGGAATTTGAGGCATGAATGCATTTTGCCATAATTTGAGTTTATATACCTTATACTTGTTATATACACTTGTATACAATGCATAAGCATCTAATGAAAATAGCAGAAAAATTACTCAAATTATTATTTCCTCCAATTTATCAAGAACAAAGTTTTGGGACAAACTATGTTTCCATAGGTATATGAAATACGAGGTTTAATTAGAATAATATGAAGTTGGGCGTTTATACTATGCAATAACTGCAATTAAAACATTTAGTTTTGATTAGAAACATTACATATTTAGGGTAAAACATATAAACTACTCCCCGTCCCAACCATATCTGCACACTTTTCTTTTTCGCCCATCTCAGGCAAATCTGCACACTTTCCATTTTAAGAAATATTTAAATTATTAAAAGACATACTTACCCTTAAACAATTAAAATTTTACTTTAGAAACCCTACCACACACTTATCTTTCTCTCTGTAAACTCGTGTGTGCGTTCTGCCCACTTATTTCTCTCTCTCTAAATTTCTTCTTCTTCTTCCAATCCCTCACTACCCCAAAACCATTTTCCTTTCCTTCTTCCAATCCCCCAATACCCAAAACCCTGGTTGCCCACTTGTCTTTCTCTCTCTAAACTCTGGTGGCGCAAGAGGAGATGAAGTCTGGTGGGTCGGAGGCAGAGAGGGGCTGAATGCGGTTGGGAAGGGAAGTCTGGCGGGTCGGACGCGAAGAGGGGGTGAGGCAATGCAGATCTGGTTGAAGAACATGGGGGCATTTTTGTCATTTACATCACTAAAGTTATAACTACTTTCTCTCTTTGCAGGTTTTCCCGGGGAAAAGGAAATATATGTTTTACTCTAAATATGTAATGTTTTTAACTAAAAATAAACGTGTAAATTTACCCAAATAATTTATAACCTGAATTTGACCTAAATTTTAATTGGCTTAACCTGCAATTTTTTAAATCTTTTTATGGTAAAATTGCAATTGAGTTATTGATTTTAATTTTCATAACTTATAAAAAAAATTCCTTTTAAGAAACACTCTTCATCAAGTGCTACATCCATATTATGGTAGCTTTATTTATTATTTATTATTTTGAAAAAAATTAATCATTCCAACATGTTGGGAAAAACGCCCAGTGGTGATTACAATAGTGGAATTGACATCCAACCTAACTAGCTTCTCGCAATAACTAACATATTGCAAGGATATCTAAATTACATGTCAACTAGACTGATCGTTTGTACTATTACAGATCAGAAATCTAATAAAAAACTGTAACATCGCCCTCGAGGGTATTAACTTGCTTTCTGGAAAAACATGACCACTTGACAAAGAGGAGTGTATCACGTGCATCAAACATGGATCTTCTACAACTGTAACACCGCTTGATCCAACCACGATCTATGTTGTCCAAACTGTAAACATCTTGAAAAATACAGATCTGACGAACCCAAATTTATGAAAACCAAAATATGAAATCACAAACGAAATTGCGAACACAAGATTTGTACAAGTAGATCGAGAACAATACATCAACATGAACAATTAAATCGAGTTATCATCATGAATACAACGATCTAATCGGTCAGGTAGAAGAACAAAACAAATATTTGGAGACAAATCTCACACTTATTCAATAACAGAAACATGAATTAAAATAAATTGTTATTGTACATCTCCTTTAATGGGAAGATGGGGAAAAAGTTTGATGAAGAAGGGTTGGGGCTTGGAGAGGGCTGCGGCTTGGAGAAGGTCTGGATATATAGGCAATTTCATAAATAATACTCCATTTGTCCTGCTATAAATTGTTTAATTACTTTTTTTTAGAGTCAAGCTTTGTAAACTTTGATCGTAAATAAATATTAATCTATATATAATAAAAATATCATGTGACATATTTTTGGATTAATCTTAACATCTATTTTCTAAATATTAATTTTTTATGCG
>JAUOBV010502858.1:0-10037 GCA_032360425.1 Rubia occidens | reverse complement strand
GCTTCCAAATTGCATGTTATGTTTTGCATGGAGAATAAAAATATTAAACATAAAATACATGATTTGGAAGAAATGTTGAATGCAGCTTCCCTATATAACCTTGGAAATTTGGCTGGTTGTACTAACCTTCAGCAAGAAATACTTTTTTTGGTGTAAAACTCTCTAAACTACTAGTTTTACTTTTAACACATACACATATTCATCTATCTCAAGGGTTCATATAGTCCATTTAATATAATCTTGTTTTTTCATGTATTTTTCTTGCAATCCTAGTAGGTGCTTTAAGTTAAGGTTGTAGGGGCTTGTAATTATTATTGTGGTGCTTTATGGATTTCGTGAAAATGGGTATTTCTTGTAAGTGCTTTGAGTGTAAATTATAGGTGCTTCAACTTATGTTTGTAGGTGGTTCGAAGGTGCACAAAGGTGCTTCAACTTTTGTTTGTTGGGCCTTTAAGTGTGTGATGAAGGTGTGTTAAAAATGATTTTGGATGTTGTTGGTGATTATGAATGCTGATTTGAATTCGTGATTGTTGCTCACAATTTTTTAGATCTTTCCGCATTGTGGAATCTGGAAACTTCATTGTGGATCAATGTATTGACATGTTGGCGTTTCAACTAGATTTTATGAAGCATTCTCTTCTTTTAGTGTTGTTTTAGGTTTAATAAGTTTTCTAGGGATAGTTTGTTTAACTGGTTCTTAATTAAATCTACTCCAATTACTTGCTTTGTTTAACTTGTTTTATCAATTTTTTCAGTTCCATGGGAAGAATGTTAAGCCTGGGAGGGATCGCACTCCGTATTCCTTGATCGATGGATTTATGAAGTTTGAGAAATATGGACTAGTTTGTTACCATTTATCATGCTGGTACAAGTGAGCATTTAACTGAGGGTGGTGCAGCTGGAAATTTCCAACAGCTACAAGAACTGCAAAATACAGAAATTTAGATTTCAAAGTGAGAAAAAAGGAAAGCACGGTAGGAAGGCACACCACAACTAGTTCTTGCTTCAATGCCACAAGAAGATTCACTAGAGAATCCAGCATCATCCTGATTACCAAACAACAATAATGTTTTTGTATCCTTGTAATCTTGACTTTGTGCTAGTATCATTTGTACTTGGGCTCTTGTTGAATGGTTCATTGCTTTAGTTTGTCTAATTCAATTACATCATAGTATTCAGATCAGTGCACGAATCTTTTCAGATTTATCAAGAACAAGGACAAGACGAAACTGAAATTGAAACCTTGTACTAAATTAATGTATCTTATATTCGTATGAAGTCATCAACCCTAACTTGTGGGTGCTTCTTTTATAACTTGTACGTGCTACGAAAACAAGCTTAGAGTACAACTCGCAGGTGCTTAAACCATTATTTGTAAGTGCTGCAATTGTAATTCATATGTGCTTCTTTTATAACCTTTACGTGATGCGAAAACAATTTGGTGCTTAGAATACAACTCACAAATGCTTAAACTATTGCTTGTAAGTGCTACAAATGTAATCTATAAGTGCTTCTTTTATAACTTGTACGTGTTACGAAAACAACTTGGGACTTAGAGTACAACTCACAAGTTCTTAAACCATTGTAAGTGTTTCAATTGTAATTCATAGGTTCTTCTTTTATAACTTTAACGTGCTATGAAAACAACTTGGTACTTAGAGTACAGCTCGCAGGTGCTTAAAATATTGCTTGTACGTGCTACAAATGTAATATATAGGTGCTTCTTTTATAACTTGTACGTGTTACAAAAACAACTTGGTGCTTAGAGTACAACTCGCAGGTGTTTAAACCATTGCTTGTAAGTGCATCAGTTGTAATTCATAGGTTATTCTTTTATAACTTGTATGTGTTACAAAAACAACTTAGTGTCTAGAGTACAACTCGTAAGTGCTTAAACCATTGCATGTAAGTGCTTCAAATATAATCTATAGGTACTTCTTTTAGAACTTGTACATGCTACGAAAACAACTTGGAGCTTAGAGTACAACTCGTAGGTGCTTTAACCATTGCTTGTAAGTGCTTCAAATGTAATCTATAAGTGCTTCTTTATAACTTTTACGTGCTACTAAAACAATTTGGGACATAGATTACAACTCGTAGGTGATTAAACAATTTCTTGTAAGTGCTTCAAATGTAATTTATAGGTGCTTCTTTTATAACTAGTACGTGCTATGAAAACAACGTAGTGCTTAGAGTATAACTCGCATGTGCTTAAACCATTGCTTGTAAGTGGTACAAATATAATCTATAGATACTTCTTTTATAAATTGTAAAAGAACACTGCAAATAAATGTCTCACAAATTTGGAACATAAACCGCAAATAAAAATTTGCTTCAATTGTCGGTTGTAAGAGGTTTAAATATAATCTATAGGTGTTTCTTTTATAACTTGTGCGATTTATAAAAACATATTGATTCTTAAAGTACAACTCATACGTAGGTGATTCAATTATTGCATGTAAGTGTTTTAAATGTAACCTATAAATCGTAAGTAGGTGCTTCAATTAAAGGTTTATGAGTGCCCATCATGAGCAAGTTGTTCAGAACTGTGGGATTTATTTTTGGTGCTACTAAAAGCCTGACGGAAAGGAGTTGAATGGCCAAATGTGAATTTCGTAGGAGGAAAATATTAAATATCCAAAAGTAATGAATAGAATCCGGAGTTATAGTTATAACCCGATTGTCAGGCTTATAACCCAAAAATTGACCTGCGTGATTTCAATTTTCCTATCTTATATTACAACCATCAGATTAAATGATTCAATGGTTCAGATTTGTTCTCACGTAAATGAGTGTTCTCACATTAAGGGAGTGTTCTCACCTGAACCCACCCCTATATATATATACACACACACGCATTAGGTGTTATGTATACTTGCATCACAAAATTTATTTATTTAATAATAAATAATTAAAACCAAATCATGAAGTATAAAATTAAAGTTAAACACATTTCATAAAACTAAATAAAAGATAATTAAATAGATCATCTATACAAAAAAATAATGTATTCACTTAGATACTAACGTTTGACTAACTTTAATAAAGTTGGTGCAAATAGCAACTTATTCTATTACACCACCTATAAAGTTAACACATCTATTAAGAAGTGGTGTAAATAGTAATAACGGTGATGCAAATAGAATTACCATTTAGATATTGTCATTATTTTTAGTTGTATCTTCTTCATAGTTTTACCTTCGTGTCAAACATACTATGTGTTTTTTTTGAATGCAACCCCCACTTTACTGTATATTCGACACAGAGTACAAGGACAATTAAAGTGTTCAATATCGAACCTAACACGTGTCTGCGGACCCAAGTCAATATTGTTTTCATTATTTTTTAGTCGTAATTTCTTCACATTTTTACCTTCCTGTCAAATGTCTTTTTCTGGATGCACTGCCACATTAGATGTGTCAATATTCTTTCATTATTTTTATTATATCTTCTCCCCAGTTTTACCTTCGTGTGTCAGAAATATTACGTGTCTTTTTCTGGTCCAATACGTTCTTTTTTTGCGGCGGGCTCCTGCTTTATATTTTTCAATATTTTTTCATTATTTCTTTTGGTTGTATAGTTTGACCTAGGGGTAGGCAAAAAAATCAAAAACCAAACCGAAAACTGAATAATTCAAATTCGAATAAGCCGAACCAAATTTAAAATACGGTAACGAATTGAGTAAACCAATTATTGAATATGATTTTTGGTTTGGGTTTGGATATTGAAACTCAATTCGAAAACAGACCCGAATATCGAATTTCAACTAAAAAATAAATAAATAAATTATATATATATATATTAATAATATCATTTTAAAACTATAAATTGTTATGGTTGAATTTGTATTGTAATTGTTAGGTTTCTATTTTGAACACTTGTGTTTGATTATGTAGATATTAAATTACATATTTTTTTATAGAATTTTAAATTAGTTTATATATTTTTAGTATTTTTTATAAAAAAATTCATGAATTCGATTTATTCGGTTTGAAACCGAATTCAAACCAAAACCAAAATTTGAATTTGGTTCAGATAATTCAGTTTTTTCTGATAATTCGGATCGGTTTCGGTTTTGAATTTTTTGGAGGCAAAATCGAATAACTCAAGCCGAATAAACCAAAAATCGATTAAACTGATCCGACGCCCACCCCTAGTTTTACCTTCGTGTCAAACATTTACGTGTCTTTTTCTGGACACTCTTCCATTTTATATATTAATTTTTTGGGAGATGTATAAATATAACCATATATAACTTCAATAAGTACACATATAACACTGAGATAATTTTTAGTGTAAAAATAACCCAAACTACTTTACGTAAGTGCAAATATAACCATAAAGACTATATTCCAGCATTGACTAGCCATTTCCGACCCTTGATCGACTATAAATGACCAAAATTCCCTTTGGACCAAATAAAAAAAATTAAAAAAAACACCTTTCGCCCTTTCGACACTGCGCCTCCACCACCGCTGCACCTTCGCTACCACTCCACCCCTACGCTGCATATTATTTTCTAAATAAGCTCATATTCAACAAGTACAATACACACACTCATATTCAATCTAACAATGAATAAGCAAATATTGTGAAAGAGCATTTTCGATAATTGATCAAAATTTTAGTCACAAATTCCACAAAACTAAAAATCATCACCATCAGATGGGAAAAATTGCTTCTGCACTTGATTCTCAGTAACTACGAGGCCCACCAACACTCCGTCGATAGTTCCCGCCACCGTACCCGACCTCGACCCAGGGGCGAATCCAGAAAATTTTCAATGGGGTAACCACTAATATATATAAAAAAAATTTCTTAATATTAATAGTAAATTTTTTTTTACATGGGGTAACCAAACACTAATTCCCCCCTATTTTTTTTCCGCATGGGGTAACCATGGTTACCCATGCCTTCACATAGCTACGCCACTGCCTCGACCCCGCTGATGACTTGTACAGCTCGTCGGTCCTCAGCCCTGCCACCAAGCTGTTGATGACGCCATTCGTGCCTCTCACAGCATACATCAGCCCCAAAAATCCCATCTGGTTCCCAATCTTTCAACCTGAGTGACTCGACGCGATCAAAATCCGATTAACCTTTAGCTTCAAGGAATCCCCCGCCTCCGTTGCCTTCACCCGCTTCTATCTTGGACTCAGAATGACTTGGAAGCTGGACAGAGATGGGAGATGGCAAAGAAATGAAGAGGCTGGGAAAGTGAAGAAAAGAGAGAAAAAATAAAGAAGAAGAATAATGGGATTATTATTCGGAGAAACACGGGCTTGGCAGCAAGTACAAATGGGTGAAAGAAGAATGGCTGAAGAAGAGGAGGGAAGAATAATGGGTTAGGGTTTAGGTTAGGGGTATAATAGTCAATTCACTTTTTTTGGAAGGGTAAAATAGTCTTTTCAATCAAATCCAACCTCAAATTGCCAAAAAATTATGCTTTCCCATACACTAGTTATCTAGGGTTATATTTACACTTTGTTAGTATTTTTTTCATTATTTCTTTTGGTTACATCTTCTTTTCCAGTTTTACTCTGCTATCGTAATACTATTATATATGGTTTGATTCCATAATATGTTGACCTTTTTTACTAGAGGATATCAGTGTATATACTTGCTGATTATACCGATCAAACACCTATTGCAAATATTTTGCTATTATTTCTTCATTTTGTATCTACCCATATCTTGAAATTTCAGTTAATTTCACAAGGCTAGTTAAATCACTTAACTACCTCATGTTTTAGATATTGTGTGTCTTTTTATAGGGTGCACTCTCACTTGCATGTGGTCAATCTTTTGTGTGATTGTATCTTTTTCTCCTTTTAAATTTGTTATTCTATTGGAATAATTTTATTGTACAATTATTATATTCTATACCGAGTATACCATGCACATCGTATCCTCACAAATAAATTAAAATAAATATCATTTGCACATAATGTATGCCATTATTTTAAGAATGTAGTTAATTAGATTTGATAAAACTGTACATGTAATACCTTTAGGTATACAATACTTACCATACTCAGGATACTGTATAATTTATGTTTGACACAGTTTGATTCCATATTTTTTTAACTAGAAATTTTTTTTATGTTGCGTGACAAAAAAAATTCTAGTAGTGATGCATATTTTGTGACAAATAAGGAAACATCACAATATTGCTTTTCACCTTCAAGTGTCACTAAATATTTATGACATGTTCACATGTAACTAAACTGAATTACTAAATCAATCCATGTCACAAAATTTAATGATACTTCTAAATTGAACTACATCCTAAAGAGTCACAAAAAAAATATAACGATACGTTAACGCATCACAATATATTAGTGACACGCTGAATAAAATCACTTCACAAGGCATTACTAATAATTTTAGTGACGTCTTTGAGTGTCACGAATGTTACAAAAAAACATCACAACTGAAAGTTTTTTTTGTAGTGTTTGGAATTAAGTATGTTGGGGTGGTGGACCAATTAATTTTTGACATGTGATAAGCGAGTGAATAAAAAATAGAAAATACATAAAACTAACTTTTGACCCCTATCACTTACCACATGTCAAAATTTAATTGGTCCATCATCCCAACATACTCAATTCCTCAATACAAAATTTCATGTTTAGCCTTGTTTATGGGAAGGCGATAGTGTATACTACATTATACTGCTCGAACATCTGCATGTTGCAAATACTTTCCATTATTTCTTCATTTTAATCTAATTGTGAAGTATTGATTATTTTCACAAGGCTCGTTAAACCACTCAACCACATTCATGTTGCAGATGCTACGCATCTTTCTCCGAGCATGCTCTAGCTTGCATATTGTTAATAGTTTTTCATTATATCTTGAGGTCGTATCTTCTTCTTACTTTTACTTTGCTAATTAGTTGTATAATTTTATTGTATACGATTTCATATTTTTTACCGACAAAGTCTTGTGTGAAACTGATAATGCTCTTATTAACCTGTGAACAACAGTCCATTGGGTGGATGCGATTGGGCTTATTAGGCCCAATTGGGTTTGATACGTTAACTAGTCAAAGCTAGCGGCAATCACGCAAGAAATCATGTATGCAGTTAGTGTTTCAGTTATACAAAATGATTATAATGATCTAAGCATATAAATACTGAGGTACGTCATTTTAGATTGATACATTCACAATTATCTTCCAAGATTAATACTAATATAGTCATCGGAGAGTTTTTCCATGGGACCTCCCGGGACTTGTTTCTTGCGGATTATAGCCATGGACTTGGAGGCGCAACTCGATCGGATTCCATACGTATCAATTGGCACCCGGTGGGACCGATTAAGTCATATTTAAGTTTCTTAGTTTATGTCCACCTCTACGACTACTCAAAGGAGTGAGAGGTTGAGGAACAAGGGCACAGGCGCGGAAGACGAGGTACAATCCACGTCCAAGAGAAAGAGTAAGATACTTAATGCTCCAGCATCGTAGAGTGTTGGAGCTGAGCCTGTGCCAGTCTCGACATGACCTAGTTTAGCACCTTTTGAAGGTTCTCAAGCAGAGGTAGGGGTTCCTCGAGATAGCTGGAGATAGGTATGGAGCTTGGTGTGGGAGTTGGAAACACAGGCCCTTTGCAGAATCTCCCACTTACCTTGCATGATGAGAGAGATGGTCACTTCACGGAAGTCTCGAGTGATTCATACATCGAAACCTACAAACGGGTTGTTTAGGAAAATCAAAGTATAGGAGAAGGAGTATAAGTTGGATCACAATCGTATTTGGCACATGTGGTGCAAATGTTGGCAACAACAGGATACCAAGTCACTCCTCCCTCGATACCTTCAGGTTAGTCGAGAGGAGTGATACCTTCAATGTCAATGGAAATGCCTATGAGGCCAGTATCCCAACCCATGTTGGGAATTCCTTATCCTAGACATGTAGGGGAGATGTTCCAACCGCGGCTACAACACTCATTTCCAGATAACACTCAAGGAATGATCTATTCGATGCCAGCTTCGATGCCTGTGGTCCCGATGGCACTTTCCACGGTATGGATGTTGGGTATGTGATGGTGTCATCTATGGGGATCCATATTAAAACATATGAGTTTAATGAAAATAAAGATTCTGAAAAAACATCACAATTTTGGTTAAAACACCAAGTGTTGGGAATGAAACATCAAGTTTGGTAGTAAACACCCACGTTGCTCGGAGATGAGGAAAAAAATTGATCCGTGAGATTCTTATGAATCAGAATCATTAATTCCCTAATTATTTATACTCAGCACCCCACAAAAGTGGTATTTGCACCCAGATCCCTCCTTCCTCTTTCTTAAATTATATTTCGAACATCATCTTTAATTAAATTTTATAATATTGCGTATTAATCTTTGGTCTCGATGTGAGACGGTCTCGCACAAGACTTTGTCTTTTCTAAAAAGTGTCTATGGGCACATGTTAACATTAATAGATTCTATAGATAGTTGTGTGGTAGTGGAAATCTTTATCGAACAATAATGACTAATACAACTCACATAAAAACAAAATAACATTAGTCCTTATTAAACTCAATTCCTCCATTAATTTTAAGAGTTTTTAGTTCCCTCCAATTCGTATAATACTCGATTCCTTCATGCAATTAGTATACGTAGTATTCTACGTGTATTCTATTCCGTTCCTGCATATAAATAATGTCTAATCCAAATTAATATCTCCAGTGCAAACAAGAATTAAATATTTTAATTCATATATTGTTTAGTTTCTAAATTCAATTATTAATTTAGTTTGAATCATTGTAATGTTTAATTATGATTAATCATATGTGTTATTTTCATTTATTTTTTATTAAATATAAAAGTATAATTTAGAACTTGAGCATGAATTAGAATAAACTAAATTATATTTTATGTTATTTTTTTAGTTTAAATTTTAAAACAGCTCGTATATACACCTTTTTTGTGTCAAAGTGATAGATGTTTACCATTCCTATGAGATTTTTTTAATGTATCAACATATTTCAGTATGACAGTTTTAAGATTCAACGTATAATGATAATGGTGATTCAAGCAATTTTAAATTTTAAACCTAGTAGATTTGCAAAAAATATATTATTTTATATATTTTATTTCAATTTTTATCTCCAATGCTAAATGTATTAATTGCACACGTTTGGTGATTTGTATAAAATATTTACCTAGTAATATTTGTAATTTTATATTTAAAAAATACATGCTATTAATACAAAAAACACTACTAAGTATGTAAAGTCATGTGGATTTCATTGATTGTTGTGTTGACATTTGTGAACTAATGTTGAAAAAGAAAAAGTTCCATGTTGGAACATACGGAAAGATTAGGATTTGATTGATAAAATATCGCACGATATTGATTTATGGAAATATGGAGATTATGCAATATTTTATTCAGGCATGCTGAAGCATAATGGATTTATGAAAATTTCTCACAATTGTGGAATTGGTATTATGGGATATTTGAAAGAAGGAAACCTCCTTTATTTATAAGATTTGGATATGTTTCAGAAGCAGATAAGGAATAGGAATATTATGAAAATAATCGAGAAGAGTTCTGATCTGCTCAAGGGACTATATATTGATGGACATCATGACTGCAACACTAATGAATTTCATTGAGAAAACTTGCACTCAGATTTTATATCTTTCCCAGAGTTCTTGCCAGAGCCAGCACATATATGTTCCAACATAAGTGACACATTTACCAAAGTTCAGAATCGTATACCTTAATTCCTCAGGAGGAGGAGATCCAGCGTTGACGATTTTTGAGGTCAGAAGTAGGGGTGGGCATCAGTTCGGTTTAATTGGTTTATTCGGTTCGGGTTATTTGGTTTTGCCCATAAAAAGCTGAAAACCGAATCCGATACGAATAACCCGAATTATCCGACCCTAATTCGGAATTCAGTTTCGGTTTGAAATCGAATTCAACCCGAATAAACCGAATTGACTGTAATTTTTTAAAATAATTACTAAAATTGAATAATTTAATTTAAAATTAAATAAAAATATGTAATCTAATTTTTACAT
>JAUOBV010502857.1:318-17297 GCA_032360425.1 Rubia occidens | reverse complement strand
CTAGCCATTATAAGTTCTAATGCTCTACAAACCGTACCGTCATCCTGAGTTTGATGTTTTCCTACATCCCCCAAACCATCATCCTAATCCCATGTCGTGTCCGTTGTTACGAGTCATTTACATTACCGGACTGTGACACATCTTCACGAGTCTGTTTCCTAGTTTCCATTTTTAATGCTACATTTACATATATATCAAAAAACAACTTAACCACAAAAAGATATAAGTTACTAATATTTATAGAATATCAAAAATATATTAGAAGAGATGTTGTGCTAAACCCAAGGCAATTGAACAAATACAATACACAATAAATTTAACTTTATAGTTGTTGCAAAAAAATTGTCAACATACACCTAGAAATTAACCTAGCATTTAAACATACTAATACATGGCTCAATCAATAAATCTAGCACTATACCCTTTATTATCAATTCCCTTACATCATTTTTTCGTCCCCCACCATCAAGGAAACAAAACCCTAATATTATACACAAATTATCTTTAATTAACAAACCCCACTAGTAATAGAATTTATCATAATCAAAAGATCCGAACCCTAGATAGCATGAACAAAAAAATTGAGTTTGCTCATTTATATTTGAAAATAATCAACCCTAGCGATTTATTGAAGAGTATATTTACCTATTTGATCAATCAAAGGGTATGAAATACTCCACATACGTATCAAAAAAACTCTTGTTGAAAATAAAAAATTGAAATGAGATATTGGAATAGAAGAGATGTAGACCTACCTCAAATCTTCAAAACTTCAAATGCGAGATTTGGTGATGAAATGGATTGAGAAATTGGGTTTGGAAGTTTTTTTGGGGGGTTTTTTTCAAATGGGAGTAAATTCCCATTTCAAAACCCTTTATGCATTTTTTTTATTCCCGATAGAAAGGGTTTCCGAGTGCGGAAAGTGTTTCTAAACTCTTAAATGTGTCCTCTCTTCTATATTAAATACACAAATGGTTTCCAATTTTGGAAAACCTTTTTGGATTTTATTTTTAAAGGGAAATGGGTACACTGAAATCCCCCAATTCAAAATCGGAAACTTCATTCTCCAAAACAATACACTCCCAAATTTCTCAACCCAAAACCCACAAACCCCAAAATACTAGTGAAAATGAGTCGGAAGAGCACAGGCGCTAAGTTAAAGGCAAACGATCGGAGTCATCGTCCCATCACAGAAATTGGCAAATCCTAAAAATTCTGCAATATTAGCGCCGAGCAGAGGAATGTCAATTTTTCAAAGAGAAAATTTATCAATTAAAAAGGCTATATTAGCATCGGATGTTGATATTTTAGGACTAGGCTACTTTTTAGAACATTTCAGAACTCAACATCTAGAGAAATTACTTTGTATTGATGTGCCCGTTTATGTTGAAGAAGTGATTCAATTTTATGCAAATTTGAGTAAAAATAGCAACAATAGGATATGACTAGGGTAAATGGGAAAGATGTTTCTGTTACTACATATAAAATTAGCGCAACCCTAGATTGCCCCCCTACACCACGGCCAAGATATTAAAGCCCGATGACACCAATGGTCCATAGCTATGGCTAGAAAATATTTTAA
The DNA here is from genome assembly GCA_032360425.1 of Rubia occidens. Taxonomy (NCBI): domain Eukaryota; kingdom Viridiplantae; phylum Streptophyta; class Magnoliopsida; order Gentianales; family Rubiaceae; genus Rubia; species Rubia occidens. Next base: position 15,715 of record JAUOBV010502857.1, on the reverse strand, counting down.
GAGGATGGGAAGCGAAGCCGGTAAGGCTAATGGTTTGATATCGGTATCTTAGCCACAGATGAGCGTCTTGTGTATGAGTGGATATGCCTTAATGTGTTCCCCACGGGTGGCCCTAGTTGCGTGCCTACTATTGCTAACCTTATGATATTTTACTACGTCATGGAGGGTAGAAAGGTAAACCCCGGCTTCACCGTCATGTCATTCATGTCGATGGTCGTGCGGACAAAGAAGAAAGATCTTCCTTACTGTGGTTTCATGACCACTTTAATGAAGAAGGAAGGCATAATTTCTCAAGATTTGCCTCTTCATCAAGAGTATTATAAAAGAGTTGGTTCCAACACAAAAACCTCCATCAATCCATTACCCGGTCAAAAAGCTAAGATGGGAGAAAGGGCTCAGGAAGTGGTAACAAAGAGAAAAGAGGCATCGAGCTCCCATAAGTGATGAATAGTTTAATTACGTATTATTCAAAATATAGAATTTTAATATCCATTTTGTTTTGATCAATATTTATTTACAGGTACCGGTAGCAATTGGAAGGCTAGGTTTAGCAAGTACTTTGATTGTATGCATCCATACTTGACCGAGATGCATGATATGTTGATTCGTGTTCATTCTCAGCATGTCATGTTCCTGGAAGCTCAGGGAACCCAATTGGAATTGAGCGAAGATGATGAGCCACTTAACTTCGTGCAGATATTTTCTGAGAGTGAAGATGATGATGGTGATGATGGGATCATAGTGAGGATGATGGGAATGTTGGTTAAGCCGATGAAGAAAACTTTGTTGGCCAATGTGAGGGGTGGAGAATATAGCTTTGATGGAATTTCTTGGGTAAAATATATTATCATTTCTTATAGATATGAAGCTATCTTAGATTTAATTTACATGGATATGAATCTAGAATTTTAACAACTTGAATCTATGAATTTTAATTCATTTTTAATGTCCTATGGATTCTCATTTTTTTAATGCATCAATTTTTCACTATATTTTTTTAATTGGCATTTTTTTAATGTTATAGAAATTTAATTACCGTCGAAAAATTCCATTGAAACGTAGTCTCGATCATAACACCGACACTTTTCCACCAATAGTGGAAGATTTGGAAGAGGTGAAGGCATTGGACTTCCATAGGCAACAATTCGGTAGGGGACAACAACAATAAGGGTTCCCGGGGAACCAAGGAGGTGAAATGCAAGACCCCTACCCGAATACCTTCAACCCTAGATATCGTGATCGCCCCAACTTTTGTTGGGGCAAGGAGAATCAAGTCCAAGGGTAAAATTGAGGCAGACAACCTCAAAATCAACCCTATCTAAGGATCAAAGGGCCACTACAAGAAAGTTGACCTTTTGCGACATATATACATGCGACCAATGTGTATATGTCATATATTTACCAAGCTTATGGCAAAGTGTTGTTCATTGCCGACATATTTACATTATTTTATTGCTACGTCACCTTTCTTGTGACACATATGGTGCGTATTATTTATTTTTGTAATATTACAACATATTATTTGCTATACTTTACTAAAATGTCACAATTAGATTACACATATTTGAATTTTTTTTCTAATTTATGACACAATTGTATCATTTCTTCAGTGTGTTGTATGTTTTGTGACATATATGCAACATTTTTTATAATATCTCAAGTTTACGACAAATTATTTACGAAACTTTAGCAAAATGTCTTGATTAGACGATACAATTACAAGTTTGCTGTAAATTTGTGGCACAATTATGTCATTTAGTGGTTTCATATATTGCAACATTTTACTTAATTTTCCAATAATTACGATAAATCATTACAACACTTTACAAATATATCTTCAAGAGATGAAAAAATTATAAATGTGCTACAAATTTGTGGTAGAATTGCGCCATATCACCAAATTGTCAAAAACATCACGGAATTATTTTTTATGTGTATGAATTATAATTAATAAGTTTGTTTTTTAACCACTTTGTTAAATGCCTTATTTTAGATAAATTAATTTTTCAATCACATGTTATTATTATTATGCATTTTCATATAAAAATAATTTAATTTATCATATTACTACTTAAATGTAAATATATTTTAACATTGAAGATAATTTCATTTAATGGTTTAATAAGATTTGAAATGGTTTAGTAATAGTGTACTGTTATTAAAATTCCTATTTAGAACGTGAAATGATCAGATCCGACCATCTAAATTAACACATTTCTTTAATATTACCGTGAACATAAATAATAATAATAATTAGGTGTGAATGACATTCATACACTCCCTTTAAAGCTTGTTTTTTTATGAAAGATTATAATAACATTGAAACGTACCCCTCTTCAATGACCCACCCAAATTCAGAACTCAAGAAATTTCAATGGATTCCTCTTAAAAAATTATCAAAATTAAAAAGAACAAAAGAAAGTAAAATTCACCGAAATTAGAAAACTCAACGATACTAGAAACTATTTTTTTTCTCCCAAAACCCGCTGCGACGATTCCTCTTCATAAACCAGTCAAAACTATGAACAACATTACAACGAATTCCTCTTCAAAAACTCATCAAAATTAAGAACACAACATAAGTCGTGAAAATATTGCTTAAAGAAAATTGTAATTATGGTAGGTTGGAAATGAGTTCAAAACAAAAAGTAACTTGTTTCTAAGGATGATTGGACTACAGTTGGATGTGACTTTTGCAGAGAATTAGTAGGCAGTTGATGTGCACGTTTTTTGTGGTTGTGGTATTTCAAACGTTGGGGGACAAAACCTTATGGAATGATTTTATTTTTCTAATGAAAATTTAATGAAGTAAAGAATCATACGTAGATAGTAGGAAAATTATATCTTATCCCAAGGATAAGATAATATTGGTATCCCCAAAGATATAACATAATTAACGAAATCCATCCCAAATTTTATGAAATAACTAAATCCTAAAATAGTGAGTGCTGATTAATTGTATGACTACATAATTAATTAGTGGACATAAGGTTCTTATTATCTCCCGAATACCATACAAAAAGTTATGTTATTGTTCTCAAGTTCTATTGGTTCATAGCCCAAACCATAAGAGTTTAAAGCCAATTGAGTTTCTTCAACTTTCCATTATATATTTATTCGTTTTACTATAAATATTTGAGATATTTATTTTTAATACTATCTCTGTTTTCTTTTTATTGGCACCGTTTGACCACTCGTTTTACGTGCAATATTTGACCATTGATAACTTTTGTTATATATAATAATAGACATCATGTGAGATGGCGTTGGATTCTCCGTAACGTGTAGTTTCCGAAAAGTAATACAAAAACAACACAACATGGATAACTCTTCATTATTTCATAATTTTCTTTTACACTATTTTCCTTGGAATTTGTTCATCTTTAGTATAAATGTGTTTTATTAAATAATAAAAATAAGAACATGAACCAATTAAGTGGATAAAATAATAAAGTATTCACTTATATATACATGTATTTATACATATAATATTAAATTAAATTAAAATGGAATGCATAAAAATATTCATTTAAATAAGAATTATATAGAATTAAATATTAGGAAATATTCTTGCTTTGACGTAAGAATACTTGGATAGTTAATATATTGATCACTCGTTGTTAATCATACATCTTATTTGATTATAAAACTTAAACAAAAAATTCACTGTAATCATACCTATAATTTGACGATTTATTGTGGAGATGGTCACTTATGAGAAAGTCTAAAGTTTAGGCAATGAAACTTTGTACAAAATTAACATAAAACTTTATTTTTTTTCAATTCTTCCCCATTTTTCTTTACGTTTTCCCATTCTTCTCCATAATCCATAATTGCATAATCTCTGGCTAAAATTTATACTGCCTAAAACAAAAATTTATCAATATTATTTAGTCAACTCTGGTTTTATTTAATAAAGTTGAATTCAGTTTGTCGTGCATAAACTATTTAGACCTTTAAAAATATAAATAATTCTCCTTATTATAAAGGAAACTATTCACAATATATAATTGGGTAATTCTCCATATATATCAAACAAAATATTAAGTTCAAGGTAATTTTTCCGTCTTTATAATTATATTTTTGTTAATTATAAAAAATAAAAATGTAAACCAAGTATGTACAGTTATAAAGTATATAGTCATTTACTTTTATTAAAAAATATATGACAAACTTAAAATTTAATACACAATAGTAAATTTATTTTATAATTGAATATTTACATTTGAACATAAAAAATATAATTATTTTTTTCATGTAAGAATACGTGGCTCTGCCAAACCCTCTACCGTAACAGGTGGTGTTTCGTAAAATAATAATAACAATAATAATAATAATTTGTTGGCTTAGGCCCTGTCCAATTGGGCTATTTGGTATTAAATTTATTTTATAAGTACTGAATTTAATTTATTAGTGCTGAATTTAATTTATTGGTAGTTTTTTAAAAGAAAATAATAACTCCAAAAATGATATTATATTCGTAACATTTTTACTTTTGAACTATTATTCAACCAGTGACAAGATAAAATACAGATAAATATCACTAATTAATTTTTTATTTCAATGTTGAGTTTATTGGCGTTGAATTTAGTTTATTATTTTTAAATTTAGTTTATCGATATTGACTTTAGTTTATTAGTGTTGAATTTAGTTTATTGATGTTGAAATATGCTGAAATTAAATCTAACTCGACATAAAATTTAAACAATGTAAGGATAATCATACATATAATCTAATTGATTTATTATTTAGTTTATTTTGGTTTGATTAAATAAACCATAATTCATTGTACATTTATGTTGACTGCTTTGATCTTTAACAATATAAATTTATTTCTATAAAGGCAACTATGCACAAAACATAGTTGGGTAATATTTCATATATATGAATTAAATCCGATGGATATATCAACAACAATTTGGAATTCTCTATATTAATCTATACTATGTGCTAAAACAATAAATTTTTGGGTGAGTGACACTCCCACATTTAACCACATCACCTTTCAAAAAAATTTAACGAGTGGTACTTTCAAATCTTTCCACATCAACTTTAAAAAATTAATTGAAAATATAATAATCTTTAAAGTCAATCTCTAATTTAATGTAGACCTCTTTCCCAAAAATTTTAATGCTCTGTATAATTTAATGTTTTTAAATTTATGATTAATGAATACTACACATTCATGAAGATGCACATTCTTGTCAAGCGTATTGTTTTGTATTCTCAATCTACATTTGTTGTAGAAATTCTTTCATGATACTTATTTTTTATAATATATATTTTTATAATTTATAAACTTTCTTTTTAGTTTATCTTTTTAACACTATCAAACTTCATTTCATGAAAATAAGTGAATTATTTTCACCTAGCTAATCCCTTTTTTTAACTCTCTGCAATCAACTCTTTCCACGCAATTTAATTTGCCTCCAAAACTATCAAAACTTGTTGTGTTAAACTTATAGAATAATAGATTGAGTAAATATTTTTATTTATATAAGTGTTTCAAATAAACATAAATTTTGATTAAAAAATTAGTATAAATTAATTTATATGCATGTTAAATATAGTAGAGAAAATTTTGTTTGTAAAATATTTTAATTGTTTACTTAATACTCTGTAAAACATTTCTGTAAATTTGATTAGTGATATAGCATTACAAAAATTATATTTTCACCACCAAGCGTTAATGAATTATGATATATTATATGATACCTTAATTAAAATATTAAATTTAGATTATCATAAATTTTATCTTAAATGTTAATGTTTTAATACTATATAGTTTTTATTTATTGCTCCACTATAATAAATTTATATTTTTTTTGGATCAAAATTCAAATTTCGTGTTTTTTTTAAATTGAGAAAATCTCATTAGTTTAAATTTTGTAATTTTTTTATAAAATATAAATATTTTATTTTAAAAGTTAAAACCATTAATTATGTGTATTTGAATTTGAAAATATATAAATATATAATGTAAAATTTTATGTTTAGGTTTCAAAATTTTGTATGTGATTTAACAACTGCACTGTATAAGGTAAAAAAAAATAAGTGGCATGTCTATAAGCTTATGGACAGACCGTTAGAAAATCCACTCTTTTAAAATTGATCAATTAATTATGAATTAATGAAAATACTCCAAATTTTAAATTTTCACATCTAACGTAAGTAATTTTTTATCATTATAAATGAGCCAATTTATATATTTGAACCTTGTTTTGCCACTGGTGTTGCCAAAAATACCCAACCCTTTAGTGTAGTTTTTGTCTAAAAATGATATACGGAGTACATTATTCGTTGACCATGGAAGTTTTTTGTTTCTGGATGTTACCTGAAATTTTTAATAAAATTAACTTGTCTAGTTTTTTTGGTAAAATGAATAATTGACCATGTAGTTGTGAAAACTGAACAATATTATCAATTAATCTAAATAAATAGTATAATTTTGAAATATTGAATGGAAAAGAAAATGCATATCTATAATTCAATTGCACAAAATTTTAATTGGCAAAAATTATCGTCTAATTTAAATATTTTATATTTTTTTAATAAAATTGATAGTAAAAGTATATTTTTGTCATAAAACTTGCAATGGCGCAATATTACAATCAAAACTTTGATCATCTTTCTTACTTTATGAAATCTAAATGCATGCAATAATGATAACCATAATGTTCTTGTACCAAACTGATATTTATTAATATTTTTATCAACTAATTAAATTTTATTAAAGATATATATTTATTTATAATAACATTCAAATTTTCGTTCATGCAAAACATGAGTGTTATCTAGTATGGAATCTCAAACACAACAATACAAATTAGATGATGGTGGTGGTATTGAATCAAGCGTATGATGTTATAGATTCAACATGTGTCAATTATCTTCTATTCTAAAAAAATATTGTTATGTTACTATTCGAAATAGTAAAATTATTTAGAATTTAAATATTTCATTAATTTATTGTTATGTACATTTTAATAACATTTACATAATTTTCATATGCCAGCGTTAGAGATACTAATATAATACACTAAACTGAAATAAATATAAATATGTTGAACTTAAATAAATATAAATATGCTGAACTAAAATAAATATAAATATACTTAACTGAAATAAGTATAAATATATTGAACTGAATTGAAATAAGTATAAAAATACTAAACTAAGATGAAATACGTATAAATATGCTAAACTGATCTGAAGTGAAATAAGTATAAATATACTGAATTGATCTGATATGACCTAAACTGAAGTGAAATCCAAATAAGCTCTAGAGAACATGGCCGAAGTTTCCTGTCATACCGACCAATGGTCGTATTAACCAAAAACAAATCTCATTTCAATAACTTTTAAGGTCAAATTATAATTATTTAAACACTGCAATACATTTTATTTTTTAATAGTTATAGAAATATCGTTTCAATAAATAAAAATAAATATTAAATCAGCCTATTACTTACACCAATTTAAACAATAATTCCATATAACCAGTAGTTAATACGTATAAAACAAGATTTTGAGTAAAATAATTTATAAATAGGAATCTAGATAAAAAAATATTTATTTTTTATTGATTTGTATAGATTAGATATAAAACAAATGTAGTTCTTGTAGTTACACAATATACCTTTTTATTTTTTTTAAAAGGAAGAGTATATGATAAATATATATGTGTCATATTTAATGTAAAAAATGAACTAAATTTTTGTTCATAATGAACAAAAAATATAGAATATATAATGAATAAATTTTAGAAAAATAATTTACTAATTAATCTATTTATCATACAAATAATCATAACATTAATGATTTCCTTATGATATTTTGTTTAATAAATTTCAATATTTCTCTACAATAAACTAAAATTTAGAAGTTTTGCTAGAAAAAAAAAGATTGGTAATGTTTCTGTTTAGTAGAAATAAAATGTCTAATATTAAATGACATAATTCAAATAATCATTTAAATTAAAAGGTGAAAAAGACAAGATAATATATAAATTCAAGAAACTACATGTATAAAAGGAAAGATATAATATTAATATCAAAATTATTGCATTAAATTTATACACGTTTAAGAAAAAGGGAAAAAAGATTCCAAACTAATTTGACTTCTCCATGATTAGATCTGATTAGCCAGAAATCTGGTCCATTAATGCTATATTTTTTAGTTTAAATCTGATTTAATATAAATTAGCAAAAGTGAAGAGTGGATTCCTCATTATATTGAGTATTTATTTGGTAAGATAAGCAAAATCACCTCCCTGGTTTTCTTTTAACCTTTTTTTCCTTCATTCTCTATCTATATAGTAGTTTCAACAAATTGCTTTAATTTTGCTGAAGAAGAGGATAAACTACTCAGAAACTCTCTGCATCAAATTTCTGTGCTCAAGTTTTAGTTTTTCCAAATCATTTTTAGCGTTGAGATATTTCCCTCTCGGTTTTTGTTTCCTGATTGAATGGATTGGGATCCCAACCCAACATAAACAAACGTTCCAATTTCTTTCACTTGCAAATTATTACCATGTGCACCCATTGAAAGTTTGCCATCACCCACAAGGTTTTTTTAATCAATAGAAATTCATCCTTTTTTTTTTTTTTTCAATTGGTTCGTCATCATCACCAGAGTATGGGGGTCGACAATTTGTGCATTTTCTATTTTCTTTACTTTCTTTCACGGAATATACGAGTAAGTGATTTTTGTATGGATTATTACTAGCGAATTAGTTACTGAGTAAACGTTAAACATATTTTTGTTAAGGAGATGGATAGTTTGAGAACATTTTTTAAAAAGAAAAATTCCTGATTATTCTTAATATATTTTAAAATTGGGAATGAGATTTACCGTAATTTTTTTTTGATAACATGTGTTTATATATGATGTAAATTGATATTTTTGTTAATGCTTGATTTTCGGGGGCTTTATGTATTATAGGCCACCTGAAGTTTATATGGGTCATGGTAATAATATACATTTATTTCTTTGGGGTTCTTTTTTTCTGGAAATATACATGATGTTTGGTCGAATGCGAACGATAGCAAATAATTATTGAATCTCACAGGTTGTAGACAAAAGGGAAGCAAGTAACCATCGCAGACATAAGGGAGAGAAAGGATAATACCACACTCATGCAAATGTTGGTGCACAAACTTTTATCACTTGGGGAGACTGTTTAGAAAGCCTGTGTGCAGCCATTTAAGTGATTAGTTGTGTAGGTGTGTGCATTTGTGTTGTATGGGAGTGCATGTGTTGTGAGTGTGTGTTGTGTATACATTTTTCAAGTTATTAGCTACGTTCATAAAATGTAATCTAGGTTTTTTGTTCCTAGCAGTAAGCAAGAAAAAGGAAGGCAAGGATCGATATATTTTTATTCTCATCTTGTAACACATATGGAATAATTTTTGTCCAAATTGTATTTATTAGTATTGTGTCATAATAATTATTCTCAACAATTACATTTACATTTTTGAATATTGACAATTAAAGAGACACTCCATCTGTCTCAATTCAAGGTGCAATTTAACTATTCATTTAGTCAAAACTTCTTAACTTTGACCCTAAAATTGAATAGGTGTATAAGCATAAATATTATTAAGTGATGCCTTGTTAGATTCATTATGACATATATTTTCAAAATACCAACTTTTTACAAGTTTTAATTATTCTTAATAACTCTCTTGAAAGACGGTCTTTCCATAAGTTATGAAAAGACCAAGGTTTAAACTTTAAATTTAAAGAAATTAAAATAAAATTTTCAGGTTATATTAATCGGGTCATAAACCTATCACTCTTAAATGTTGCATAATAAATTTTTAACATTGCAACTAAAACCTTTTACCTTCCTAAAATTCCAATTCAACCCCGTCTTTCCATATGACTATGGAAAGACGGTCTTTTCCAAGACTTTGCCAAGATATTAAGGATCAAACATTTTTTGAGTCAACTGCTGAAAGTCAAAGTGTGCAGCTTGAATTGAGACAGAGGAAGTATTATTTTTCATTGGTTGCTTTGATTTTAGTACATTAATTTTATTGTAGTACATTAATGGCACTTGTTATTTATATTAAATTTTATTATTATTTAGGATTTATTTTCAATATATTATATTTAATCCTAATATATTTTATGTGTAAATTAATTATAAAATCTCTTTTTTGGAAATAAAATTAATTAATTAACTATAGTCGCGGATCTTTATTTGTCGCAATAATTGTGTCGCATTACATTAAAAAATTTAAAAATTTATTGAAACCCATGATACCACACTAATTAGTGGATGCTTAATGTGACGTATAAATAATGACACAGTAATTAAGTGATACTAAATGTGTTGTATTATTTATGACCAATGAACATTATTTTCGATAAATAATTTTTATGTCGCAATAATATAAGACGCTTTTGTCGTTCTTATATATGTCACAAATATTGGGATGTCACAAATATTGTCACAAAATATCACTTTCCATTATTTGGGATGTCACAAATATTGTTGCAAATAACAGTACGTCAATTTAAATAAGGTCGTATAGTATGTCGCAAACAAACCTACGTCAATGTATGTAAATGTCGAAATGACACACTATAGAGTAAGAAATCACTTCATCAACACTGGACAAGAAATGAGAGAAAACCCTTGCTACAATTTTTGGATTTTGGTCATTAAATGATTAGTGTTCATTTTTTCCTTATATACTTCCACAATTTCCAAACTCTGAAAATGATGAAATTAAAAACGAAGGCACGATTGATTCTTTTACGAAATCGGAAATGAAATACGATAAATTTACAAGTTTGGAATACTTTCTTCTCTCCAGGTCCATGGAAACACATAATTATGAACTCAAAAATCCGATCGGACCTATTTTCGAGCTTAAAATTTGCAATTTTAAAAGGCGGTTGTGACTAACCTCCTTTCAATCAGCCCATTTAAAGGTGGTTCTGACCTTAACTGCCTTCCATTAGCCATATTTAACGGCAATTATTAAAAAACTGCCTTAAAATTGAAATTAACCACTTTCAAATTCATTCTACCGGTATGATGGAAAATTTCCAATGTTGAAAATCCTCTTGAAAGCGGTTTTTGGCGTATTTTTTAAAATTTCCTTCCATTTCCACCTTCATTCAAAGCCTCTCCACTAGTGTTAGTCTTTCATGTTTTCAAAATGTCTCCTCAATAGAATTGGGGATCACCTCCTTCGTGCATCACATCATGGGCATAAAAGTCCGTCGGAAATGCAAGACTGCCCACTCTAACCATAACGTCCCTTACTAACCCCCTAGGGTTTGGTTAAGAATGATCGGCTAGTTGTACTATCACCCTAGTGTCCATATGCTCACCTAAGTCTAGAGTCTCAAATAGGCTATAGGAGATAAACTTAAGGGAAGCTCCAATGTCAACCATAGCATCCTTAATCAACCTACCACCTACATAAATAGGAATTGAAAACATGCTAGGGTCATTACACTTCTTAGGAATGTTTCTATGCGCTAAAGTGGTGACTCCTCCTATTTTCAGTTTTCCTACTTTTGTAATAGCCTTAGTCATTATCCTAGTAAAAGTGTTCTTAAACAATTTAGCATATGATGGAATTTCTTCAATTACATCTAAGTGTGTAATACTAATCTCAACTTTTTGGAAGACTTGGTAGATTTTATTCTTTGGAAGCCACATTTGGCCTTTCCCTCAAAGAACTCGGGAACGGCGGTGGAAGGTTAACATTCGCCTCTGTGGTAGGAAACTCTTGTGTGGGATCCTCCTCAATGACTACTTCTCCCTCTTCAATTGCATCCTTTTGTTTTCCGCAATCTCCGCAATCTTGTCATCCTCTTGTACAATCTCCTTTTTGGCGTCTTGCACCTCCTTCCCACTTCTCAACTTTAGCATACTCACATTTTTGGGGGAGACTTTGGATAAGGAAGGTAGCTTACTGGAGTCTCTGGGATCGAATTGGCCAACATGCACCTTGATATTCTTAATGCTTGATGTATGAGACGCCAAATGCATGTATTTTCTGAAACATTTAACGTCTATATTGTTATATTTTTGTTGGAAGATTTCTATATTTAAGTAGGTTTACATCAGAAGGGGTTTAGATGGCCATTTTATATTTTCATATCTAAATCCTTCATGTTGAACCTTATTTTTAGTCCAATGAATTTTTGGTCCTTAAGAGCTTCTAGATTCATTTTTGTGACATTTCATTTAAGAGCACTTCAGAGTGGTTTAGTGAAAGCCATTCACAGGAATAGTAAAAGATTGAAGGTCAGAATTCAAAACGGGGTATAAGATTGAAGGGTCAAAGATGGAAGACAAAGAGATGGATGAATTATGACCCAGAAGTTTAGACCAAATTTTTAGAATGCTCCAAGAAGAAACAGTCTCTGAGGGGGTTACCATTGGATTCTTCTTCATGATCACTTTAAAATCGACTCTAAGAACTACTAAATTGGATCAACGGTTAAAGAAAAGGGGGACTAGCGGGTGCGCGGCCTAATAAATTTGGTATGCGCCTGCACTCCTTCAACAAGGGGCAACTTCATCTCTCGGAAGAAAAATGCGCACCTCACGCTACCGAGTGCGCGGCCGTGGACCTCTACTTCTTTTTTGACTTTTTATTGACCAAAATTGTACCATAAATATCTCCTACCATATCTTCACCTCTAACTTTTATCTGGCCAAAAAATCCTCTCCCAAATACCCCAGTTTTCTCTTATACTTCATCTTTTCTCTCATTCTCATTCTATGAATTTGTCCATCAATGTGATTATGATTTGTATTAGCTAAATTTAGTCTTAGGAACAGTTGATTTAGGCTTCCAAGCTCATGTCTTGAGAATTCTTTCTACCTATTTAATGCTTTGCTAATAGGCACTTATGGAGCTTTTAATATTGGTTGTTGATATCATTAATGTGTTTGGAAGTTTGAGAATGTGAAATGCTTATATGATTACTTGTTAGGGTTTGGAAAAATTAGCTAAGTGTCCCCTCTTTTGATATGAAATCCAAGATGATGTGCACAATTACGCATGCATAGATAGTGCATTTGACACATTTAATATCATATTTTGTTTTGTTGATTGCTTATTTTAGTTAGGTTTACACGACAAAGGGTTTAGATGGCTATTTTGCTTTTCTTATCTAAATCCCGAGTTATGTAGACTTAATTGAAGCTAATGGACACTTTGTATTCACGGGCTCCTAGATCTTCCTTTTTTATCTCATTAGTATGTTGCTCGTGGGTACTTTTTATTATCTTTGTGCAGAAGGCCATTTGCAAGAGTGCTAGTAGATATCTGAAGGCCATTCGCAAGAATGGTAGAAGATATCGAAGGCCATTCGCAAGGATTGTAGTAGATGGAATTGAGCCTAACAAAGGTCGTTTTGAAGTTTAACATGGCCATGAAAGAAACAGGGGGATCGTTGTCTGGAATTGCATGGAATTATGGGAGAGATTAGAGGAGAATTAGCCCTTTACGGTTGAACCACTGGATTTGTCTTCCCGAGAGCTATAAAATCACTACAAGAACTTCCAAATTGGATTAACGGTTCATCGATCACGAAGTAAACAAGTCAACCGACAATATCAGCCACGACCAATGGCCCATGCTAGGAGCCTTTCACACAGCCCGTTCTGCCCACATGAGCCATTCCAAGCTCCATCACGGGTCGTGTCCTGTTGTCCTCTTTTAACTCCAAATTTGGCAAAGTGTGGGTGTAAAACGTCCTGTTTCACACGATATGTACTGTTTCAAGTCACCAATGCCAAGACCATCCAACGAAGTGTGAAGAATAACACATCTCATTCTAAGATATTGAGAAAAATGAGGTTCCAACTGACGAGGCACACCAAATGACACATAATGCAGATCAAAAGAAGTAAAAATGGAGTGCCGGACGACGTCCTATCCCGATTGTCACGGGCCGCGCTAGCGTGAGGTTAGCATGTGCCAGCACGAGGTTAGGGCCCATGCTAAGTCTGGAGTCGCATGCCAGCACGAGGGGATCTCGGATGGCATGAGTCGTGCTAGAACCTACCCTCTGTACTGGTTGCAGATGCTAGGGTTTTTGGCCACTTTTGCGCCTATTTTTAGGCCTCATCCCCTACTACTATATATGTGGACCTGTGTCTATTGGGTTTTAAGTTTATGCTCAGTTTTAGATCTCAAGAGTAGCCTAAAGAGAGAAAAATCTATTTCTTCCCTCTAGGTTAATTTTGTTTCTTTTTTCTTTTCTTTTTTCGCGAAAGTGTTGAATCAAATGAAATACTTGGGTTCAATGCTTAGAGAGTTAGGATCTTTCCTGGGGATAATATTTGCATTCATATTTTTGTGTTCATTTTGTGAGATTCCATAGATCGACCTATATGTGCTTTAGTATTATTATGTTGGCTTGTTTTTAATATTCTTGTGAATTTCATGATTGTCACACTTAGGTAGCACACACCGAGTCTACTATCATGTTGTTACAATATTTCCATCCCTGTGGAAGGACTCCTAGATTCGCTTAGGGTAACGATTGTCCGGAACCGTGTAGGTGTGTGCACGTAGGCTACCGTTGTTAATTGTTACGATAGACCATACTCTAGTTAGCGAACTATTGTGTTCAAAGGGTTGGGGTTAGAGATAGCCAAAGTACCAAACTTGGATTACCTTTGTAATCTTAGATCCATCTATAAGACGCCTACTTCCTTTGATTTTATAGGCCTAGAGGTAGTTCGTTCGTTGTGTTCCACCTGGGACTTAATTTCATGAGGGAGAATCATACCTGCACAATGAGCCATTGTCATTGTTGTACTCTCCTAGTTGCAGAGACGAGAATGATGGAAGATTTAATACACGCACCTCTATGTGACAGAAAGGGGAAAGTTTTACCATTGTCCGCATTGCATGATACAAACCCTAGAATAGATTTTAGTTCTTAAATTTGATGAAACTGATGATTGAAATGACATTAATCATGTTACACAAATATTTCTTGAGTGTTAGTTTACATTGTTAATTCTTGTAATCATTTTCATGCTAGTACTTGTTCGTAAAAATCCCCCCAATAAATGTTTTTCCAACACTATTTATTTCTAACATGTGGTCGGATTGAAAACTCAATCACGGTTGTATTTAGTTAATAATTAGATTCCTAACATGTTTGTGGACAACCTTGGTACATGTCATTATCTACCATTCTTGGTAATGTAGTAGTAGGAACGATTGAAACATAAAAATATCTCTATCTTTAATCCCTAACAACCCTCCCTCATTTTTTCAATGACGCTCGGGAAGGGGCAGGTAAAATTTTGTTTCCGCTGCCGGGGATGTTAGTTTAAAGGTCTAGTAGTTAGCTTGCATAACGTGTTAGGTGAGTAATTAGTGTTTTTTTTTGTAGTCGATCT
>JAUOBV010502746.1:0-10037 GCA_032360425.1 Rubia occidens | reverse complement strand
ATACACTGCATTTGTTAAATTACACACTAAATTTAAAATTTAAAATATTGTAATTATTATATTATAATTTTAATATTTTCCATTCTAATACACATTATTATTTATTTTAACTTATAAAATACAATATTTAATTTTTTTAAATACATTTTTGAGTAAAGTGCATTCATATCCCCAAGTTCTTTGTTTAGTACATATATATCCCCCATTTTTCGAAGGTACGCATATACCCTCTCATGTTTTTTGAAAGTGTCAATATACCCTCTCATGTTTTTCAAAAGTGCACATATGCCACTATAGCCGGAGACCGATTTTGAAAAAACAAGGAGTATATGTGCACTAAATAAGGTACTAGGGTTATATGTGCACTATCGAAAAATTGAGGGATATATATGTGCACTAAACAAGAAACTAGGGGCATTGATGCATATCCATAAATTTATGGATATGTCACATTTCTCGAGACTTCCCCTATTATGAATATTTCATCTTGTCCCTTTTATATTGGGTCCTACTTTTGAGCACACATATTTTTAGAAAGTAAAATGAGTAGCGGGAATTAAATTCAAATTTTAAGAAGTAAATTGGATGGATGAAATTAATTTAGGATTTTCCAAAAAGGGGAGGAGATAAAATTTTAAAAACAATATAAAAATAAAAAGGGTACCAATATTAGAGGATCAGAGAGATTAGTCATATATTTTCAATCATTAAAAATATCCCACACGGAGTGTATGGAGAGGGTATATGAATGTAAGGTAAGGAGTGTACCCTAGAGTATCACATAAGAACATACCGCATAGTACAATTTATGTATATTATCTTTTATATTTTAAATTATAATTATAATGGCACGTACCCGGTATACCATCCTCCTTGCATTCCAAAAGGTTGTTTCCAGCCTTCGGCGCTCACACCAGTCGACACCACAATCATTGTGTGAGAGGTAAGTCACGGTAGCCCAGCACCAGGACCATGTGGAGGGATCGTACTCGTCTGTTGCACAAGGGAGCCTCGGCTAAGCGAGAACTCTCCACCATGCGCTCAGCGAGCTTCGAATTCGGGGTTCTCCCCTAGAATTCCACACTCCCAACCACTGGCGTATACCCGTGGGTGTATCCTCCTCTTATTATTACTACTAAAATCATATAAAAAGATAGTTTTTCTGATGTAATGTTTTAACAAAATAACATCTGTTTTACATACATTAATCATTGGTTAAATCAACCAATATATCCAATCTGTCACTTTAGTTGTAAGATGAAGCAGTTAATATAATTTGCTTACCTAATTCTCATACAATATGAATGTTATTTATGTTTCAGAAAATGATGCTATGCATGTGAACTAAATCTGTTAGTCAAATTAACTGATATATATAATCGATTGACTGTAACACGAAGTAGTTGATATAACATGCTAACTTAATTTTAAACTGTTAATGCTATTTTTATTTAGTTTTTCATAGAATATTAAGCTACTCATATCAATTCATAAGCATAAACTTTAAAAGATGACTGATTAAGTGCTGCATATAGGTTCTACAAAAGGGTAAACCCTAAAAGATAAGCGGCTAACTGTGTATTAATAGTCTGGAGTGTACAAAACGTGTTATTGCATTGTCCTATTTATTTTTAAATTGATGTTGCCAAAATTCGAGAAAAATATACTTTATCTGCTCCACGAGTTTTGACCTAGTTTTTTCCAAGTAAATTTTGGTAAACTTTGAAAATAAAATAAAATATAAAATAATATATTTATATAATAAAAATATTATGACAGATTTTAGATTAGTCTCAACATCTATTTTATAAATATCAATTTTTTAATACAAAATTGTTAAATGTTGTTAGAGATATTGATGGTCAAACATTATTATTGAACATCGTGAAAAAATAAACATGTCAAAACTGATGGGACAAATGGAGTAGTATTTTAGGAGAGTTTATTAAGAAAATTTAAGTTTTTTTATAAATTATAAATGAAAAGGGAAGAATCGAGGAAGGGTTAAGAATTAGAAGGTATGAAAATATAAATAATTCAGATTAAAAAAATAAAAAGTAAAAAAAATGGGATCTTGTGCTGTACAACGAGCTGAACTAGGTCTTAGACAATGTGCAGTGGTAAAACCACTCTCATCCCACTTTTGTGATTTTAGGTCATTAAATAATCAATCTCTCTCCTCCACCTCAATAATTCAAACCACAACTAAATCACTTCATTTTTTTCTTCACAATGGTTCAAACCCCCCACTTGATTCTCTCTATCCCATTCATTAATTATACCTTCAATAATTAATTTAAATAAATTTACCTAACAAAATAAATTTAAATGTGAAATATATAATAATTTATTATTTATGAATCCCACCTAATTTTTCCTATCATATTCATTAATTTTATCTTTAGTATTTAATTTAAATAAATTTGACAATTCAAAATAAATTAAAATGTGAAATTTAATAATATATTTTAGTTTTAAAATTTAATTTTGTTTTTCAATCTTTAATTTCAATTTTGTTAAAATTAAAATTAAGTAAAGAATAATCATTAATTAAAAATAAAAAGAGTAAGAAAATTTAAGTCAAAAAGTCAAAAAGGCGTGCGGTAGAAAAAATTTCGAACAAAATTTGTTCTCTCTGCAGGGCCACATGCTCTCTGTCAGAAATGGGACGGTTCCCATTTTGAAGCCTAGTCCTGCGGGTTGACTTGGTTCAACCCGCTTTCAGCTCCCCACTGTGAAAATTATTATCCCTATTTGATCCCAATTTTTAATTCAAAGCACTCTAAAATACCCATTGTATATGCTCTTAGTTGGCTCTAACATTCGATCAGTTTGATTGACATTTAATTTAAATATTCTTACAATAACTTAATTATTATTTAATCTTAGTTGAAATTAGAATCAATTTCATTTATAATAATTCGTTACGGAACATTTTTTCAATTCTTATAAATGATTAATAAACAAAGAAAGGTGTCCCTAAGTGGAAATCCAGCCAATACGTAGTAGAGCAATTGAGCTGAGGAAATGTTGACTTTCTCGTTTTGGTGTGCTATGTGGAAACAATAATACTTCCTTCGTCCCACAAATTGCACATAATTTTTTTCGCACTCGTCAAGAAACTTGTCTAACCGTTAATATATTTAACTACGTATAATAACGGAAAACAAAAAGTTACTTTTGAGAGACTACTTGTTATGACAAATCCAACAATATCACATACGATAATTTTATTGCTTACATATCTACTCAAATATGCGGTCAAAATTTGATAGAAAATAGTGTCAAATAGTAATTGTGCAGTTTGAGTTGGGACGGAGGGAGTACCCCCTTTCAGAAAAATGGTACATTTACTTTTTTACGATTTTCAATGATCATGTTTGACCAATAATCTCTAGTTACACACAATAATTTTGCATAAATATTTTTATATTTAGAAAATAGTGTTGAAACTAATCTAAAAATATCCCACATGATATTTTTATTATATATATAAATATATAATTAGGGTCAAAATTCGTAAAACTTGATTTGGAAAAAGTAAATGTGTCATTTTCTCTGGGATAGAGGGAGTAGTTATTAGAGTTCCATAGTTTGTGTTGTTATAGGTTATGTAGTTTACGTAGTTACCTTAGTCATCTCATGTACATTTGGTATAAACCACCCATAATTCTGTGAATATCAGTCAGATCATTATTCCCCAAAATATCCCCGTCTTCCTTGTTTCATGGTATCAGAGCCTACTCACTGAAACCTAAAAATTTTAGCCGATCCTTGAACCCTTTAGCCACCGCCGCCGTGTGATCCTACCGGCGGCGGCTCATTATGAGTGACTCGGAAAGCACGACAGGCGAGACCTTCACCCCCTGCCAGCCTCCCACCGTCGGTGCCACCAATGTCCGGCCGCTGCCTCCTCCTTCAACGGTCGACCAAGCCGCCGAACCTCACCCCCTTCCGCGTCCTCTTGATCAATCGTCTCCATTCTACATTCATCCTTCAGATCATCTAGGCTTGTTTCTCTGCCTGGTTGTTCTCAAGGGTGAAAACTATTAGGAATTGACCACTTTAATTAAAAAAACACTAAATGTGAAACGTAAGCTCGGGTTTAATGACGACTGTATCAGTTAGGCCCATGTTGCTTTTGTGGATCTTGATGATTGGTACAATTTTAAATCCACGTTGATCGGATGGGTCGTTCAGTTCATTAATCCGTCACTTCGATCCTCTATCACCTATCCAGAGACTGTCTTTGAACTCTGGGAGGAGTTGCACCATCGTTTCTCTATTGGAAATGGTCCCGGACTGCTCCAACTTCGTGCAGATTTGGTGAATTGTCACCAAGGTGGTCAGCCTGTAGCATCATACTATGGAGCACTCAAGAAAATTTGGGATGAAGTCACTACATATGTCCCTCTTCAGGCTTGTGTCTGCAGCAATTGTTCCTGTAACATCATCGCCAAGCTGCGGACTGAACGTGATGTTGAGCACCTTCATCAATTTCTTCTTGGCCTTGACGACATGTTTGGTACTCTTTGTTACAGCATTATGGCACAAGAACCACTATCGTCTCTCAACAAATTTTATGTGTTGGTTGTTCCGGAGAAACATCACAAGACCTTAATGAATGAACTCGACACCAAATCCGACGACATGGCATTCCCTGCTCAGGCTAAGCCCGTTTTGCAGCCACTTATGTCCACTCCATTCGCCCCCGGAAAATCCCTCCAATGGTCACCCACCGTACACTCATTGCGGGAAGCTCAACTATAACGTCTCTTGCTGCTGGAAGATTCATAGCTTTCCCGAGGTTTCGTCCATCACTCAGCTATTCGTGGAAATATCAGCTTTTGTCTCGACCGTGGTACTGCAGGTGGCAGCATCGCACTCTCGACCAAACAGAAACTCCCGCATGCGGCGTCCAACGCCACCTCTATTCCGGAGTCTGCAAGTCGTGGCTCGAATCTCAGTACTTATCAATGGTAAGCTGTCTTGCAGCTGTACAATTCTATGAACACTCATTTCGCTGATACTACTGGTAAGCATTCTTTATGGATTCTCGACACTGGTACCTCTTTTCATATGAAGGGTAATCTGGCCTTGCTTAATGATATCATTGATATTGCACCTGGTCTTATTAAGCTTCCACACAATCTTTTGTTATAGCAGTTCAGGAAAGTTCTCTTGTTTTCTCTCAGTCTTCCAGAATTGATCGTGTTCTCTATTTACTGACATTTGGATGCAATCTTCTCTCCTTTTCTAGGTTGCTTCTACATGCTCAGTGTTTCACTTTCTTAACCAAACAGTTATGTGTACATCAGGAAAGCGTTGCAAAGATAATCATTGGTGTGGGTGAGCAATGCATTGGATTTTACTGGTTGCAATATTTCTCGGTTGCCTTACACGCATGGCATGCGTCCAAACCCGAGAAGATGTACTCGGACGAACTGTGGCATAAGAGGCTGGGTCATCCTTCAATTGCAGTTTTATCTTCTTTATCTATTCCATTTGATTCAGTTCGTAGTACCGTCCCTTGTGACATTTGCTTCAGTGCAAAGATAATAAGAGTTATTTTCCCAATAATTTCTAATAAAGCCACACATTTATTTGAACTTGTGTAATGTGACATTTGGGGCCCTTATCATACTCCTTCTTCTTGTGGTGCTACTTATTTTTCCATGATTTTTTATGATTATTCTTGTGCTACTTGGGTGTATTTACTGAAATCAAAGTCGGAAGTTCTGTGTTTGATTATGGATTTTTGTGTGTCGACTATTAATCAATTTAATCACTAGTTTGTCATTTTCGATCAGACAATGGTACAGATTTTCGCGGAATGAAGGATTATTTTGCTACTTACGACATTTTTCTTGCGACCTTTTGTATTTGCACACCTCAGCAAAATGGCAGGGTGGAGCAAAGCATAACCATCTCTTAAATGTGACGCGTGCTTTGCATTTTCAATCTTCTTTTCCCATCAAGTTCTAGGGTGAATGTATCCTTACTGCATGCTTCCTAATATATCACACGCCTACACTAGTTCTCCAAAACAAGACTCCATTTCATCTGCTATTTCAGAAAGAATCAAAGTATTCTTATTTATGTGTCTTTAGGTGTCTCTGCTTTGCTCCGGTTCTTCCTCGGCCTACTGATAAGTTTGCTGCTCGTGGTAAAAAATGAATTCAGGAGATATCCTAGTGGAAAATAAGGTTGGCGGTTGTATGATCTCAAAATTAGTCGGGTTTTCTTCTTTTACAATGTAGTATTTTTTTAGGGTAACTTTCTGTTTTGGGCTCCATCTTCTTCCCATTCGCCTCCTCCTCAGTCTTCTACATCTCATCCCGTTGTCTATGATCATATAGAGTTTCCATTCTCCCCACCAAGGGGGAGCTCTTCCCCGGAGCACGCAACACACACCAAGGGAGAGCCTGACCAGTCACCGATCTTGAGCTCAACCTCCCCGACCGAGCTCAGTGAGGGTTTGCCTAAGGTTGCTTCTGAGGTTCCTCATACTGTCATACGGAGGTTCGACGTAGCACCCGTGATTGACAGCCGAGCATTTTGCTCAAGGATTTTGTATGCAGCTCCATCCCCACAGATGCTCACAAGTCCAACTATGCTGCCTCGTCAACTCCATATCCTATCTCTCATTTTGTTTCTTCTCAGAGGTTTGCTCTAGCTATGTCCTCACAGACGCTCACAAGTCCAAATCTGCCGCCTCGCCAACTCTATATCATATATCTCGTTTTGTTTCTTCTCAGAGGTTTGCTCTAACTCATGCCCACTTTCTCGCAGCAGTCACTTCCGCGCACGAGCCAGCTCATTTTTCTAAGGCTGTACAAAAACCATTTTGGCGACAAACTATGCAGGCTGAGCTCGATGCTCTTGACTGAAATAACACGTGGTCTCTCACATATCTTCATCCTGGCAAGAAACCTATCGGCTGCAGGTGTTTTTACCGTGTTAAGTATACGTCGAACAGAGACATTGAACGCTACAAGGCTTGCTTTGTTGTGTTAGGAAATCATAAGGTTGAAGGAATCAATTTCAATCCAGTTGTCAAAATGGTCACTGTTTGTACGTTCTTATCAGTTGCTACAGTTCGAGGATATGGACTCCATCAAATGAACATTCACAATACATTTCTTCATGGAGATCTGGATGAGCTGGTCTTTATGTCTCCCCCACCGGGATACTCTAAAGCATTACCTGATCAAGTATGTCACCTCCATAAGTCCCTTTATGGTCTCAGGCAGGCTTCGCGTAATTGGTTATTTAAGTTGGTGCAGGCTCTCCATCGATATGGCTTCAGATAGAGCTATGCTAACCATTCTTTATTTTTTCTAAACTGAGCTGGTCACACTCTTCATGTTTTGTTGTATGTAGACGATCTGATTATTGCAGGTGATAACGCTTCTGCCATCACTACTTTTAAGAAATATTTATCGTCCTATTTTCACATGAAGGATCTCGACATTCTCAAATATTTCTTGGGCCTCGAAGTTACGCGCCATCCCTCTGTTATTTTTGTCTCCCTGCGTAAATATGCACTGCAGGTGGTCGCCAAAGCTGGTCTTCTCAGATCCAAGATGGTTGCTCGCTAATGGACCCGACACATAATTTTGGCAAGGCTACTGGTCCTAACTATGTCTATCCTGAGCATATCTCCATCTGATAGGGAAGTTGGTATATCTGTCTGTCACTCGGCCTGAGCTCAGCTTCGCAGCTCACACACTCTCTTAGTTCATGCAGCAGCCGGAGTTGGAACATTGGACTGCAGCTCTGTGCGTTCTTCACTGCGTCAAAGGAAGCCTTGGTTAAGGTCTGTTTCTTTCGCAAGATAGTAGCTTAGCTCTTACAGCTTATTGTGACTCCGATTAGGTGACCTGTCCCATTACTCATCGCTCAGTCAGTGGTTACTTTATCACTCTGGGTGTGTCGTCGATTTCTTGGAAGACTAAGAAGAATCACACTATATTGAGTTTATCAGAAGAGGGATAATATAGAGATATGGTGAGTGCATGTTGTGAGATTCTATGGCTTCGGTCTCTTCTTCACTCTCTCGGTATCCTTCATTCAGATCTGACTCACCTTTATTGTGATAGTGAGGCTTCTCTCCTTATTGCTGAAAACCAGGTATTTCACAAGCAAAACAAACATATAGAGATTGACTGCTATCTTGTTCGGTGTCTTCGCGTACCATTTCTACTTATATTCCTACTTCGGACCAGCTGGCGAACAAGTTTACAAAGGCACTAGGACGGATAACCCCTCTTCATCTCATTTCCAAGTTAGGCATTCTCGACCTTCATGCTCCAACTTGAGGAGGAGTAATAGATTTCCAGAGTATGTGTTGTAATAGGTTACATAGTTACCTTTTTCATCTCATGCACATTTGGGTATAAATCACTCATCATTCTGTAAATATCAGTCACATAATTATTCCCCAAAATATTTTAGTCTTCCTTGTTTCAGTAGTATTCAGATCAAAACTTATCTATGAACTATTGTATACTACCTCTACCTCTCTAAAAGTGTCTTACCAGTTCTTTTTCTTAAACTATATTTTAAGTTTTAACTATGAATTAATTGTATGGAGGGTACAAAACGTGTTACTCCTCTATCACAACCCAAATCACCCACATACTTTATGACACTATTCTCTATCAAAGTTTGACCGTATATTTGAATAGATATATAAGAAAGGGCGAACGACTTGGGAGGCCCTTGAACTCCCTTCATCATCCGCTTTTAGCCCCTTATCATTTTTAACACTTTTGGCCCCCCAACTAACAAAACTGCAGTGTCGTAGCTCTCCCGTCCGGTCAAAAATGACTTTTTACTCTTTATTATTTATAAACACAGCCTCTGCCTTTTTATATTTACCTATAGTCCCTATAAATTTTAATTACTAACCCAACCCCTACATTTTTTCAAAATTACAATCCAGCCTCTGATTGTATTTTGAAAAATTATAATCAAGCCCCTACATTTTAAGAAAAGAGAAAAGTGCTTTTATAACCTTACCTACTTGACATAAATACCAATATAACCTTTTGATAACTGAAAGTGCAGATATAACCCTACCTCGTTGATGTAAGTGTCAATATAACCTTTTTCGACATCTAAAGGCTAGATTTGATGGAAAAGTCAATTTTACCCTTTTACGAATGTCTTGATAGCGGCGGCCGGTGGTGGTCCGGCGAACTCAAATTTATATTTTAACACTAAGGGTATTTTGGATTTTTACATATAGTCAACGTCGAAAAATGGAAGTCAACGCTGGAAATGAGGTCTGAGGGTTGTATTACCACTTACATTAACTAGTTAGGGTTATTTTTGCACTAAAAATTATCTGAGGGTTATATTTGCACTTACATTAACTAGTTAGGGTTATTTTTGAACTAAAAATATCTGAGAATTATATTGGCACTTATGTCAAGTAGGTAGGGTTATATTAGCACTTTACCCTTAAAATATTACAAGTGCCCAGACACCCGAGTGCCCAGATGTCTGCTGCCGTCGACTGATCACCTCCGTTGACCATCTCTGGTAACATGAACAACGGCGTCCTCTTCAACTCACACCCCAAACTTTACCTCTTATTTTCACCAACCCTTTTTGCCAATTCGATCACCGGAATTCTCAACCTTACTCTCCAACAGGCCACCGGAAGCTGTACTTATAATACTCCAAGAATAAGTTGTACGGATTTGGCCACTCGTCACCACCGCCAGAAGCTTTACTTGCTGGTTTTTCTGGTGTCTGTTAGAGTCAATTTTCAAAGAATGAGCAAGCAATAATGGTTGCATCAAGTTTTCTGCAAATATTTGAAACCAATTTGTCATTATCGAAGCAGATGCTTTCTAGCAACCATATTTCATGGATTTTTATGACTTGTTTGCCTTTTAAAAATGATTTAGTACTCTCTCTGTTTTTCTATGTTTGGCACCCTCTTTTTTTACATTTTCTGAAGGCATGTTTGACCACCGATAACTTTAGTTTTGTCTAATAACAAACGATGAAATTTTACTTTTCAG
>JAUOBV010502638.1:0-10038 GCA_032360425.1 Rubia occidens | reverse complement strand
CTGAAGTCATTCGCCCAATGTGAAACTACTAATTTACCCTTAAATTTAACGTTTTGACTGAACTTGACACTTTGACCAGATGGAATGTTATGATTCAGCAATTTTGCTAGTTCAGGAGGCAAATTTTTTTTTAAAATAAATGGGGGGCCAAAGGTGAACGATGAGAATAGTTGAAGGGCCTCTGAAGTCGTTCGCCCTTAAAAAAATCTCACTAGCTACTACAAATTAGAACTATCGTAACACTTTTCTTGGAACACATATTAAAATGTTACAATAGCTTATAAAGTGTTACTTAAATTTTTGAAAATTATTGCCTATCTTGAAAGTGTTGCATTATATCTAATGCAACATCACCTAAGGTAATCCTTGTAAAAGTGTTGCAATAGGTTCAACTTAGTATTATTAGCACTTAAAGTAACACTTTCAAAGTATTACATTAGCCTTAGTTTGTAGTAGTAGCCGTTATTACAAGTTGTTAAACATATTAACAGTCAAACATGTTACTTTTGAGACCATGAAAAAAAATTTGTGCGACTTATGGTATTGTGCCTCATAGGCACCGGTAATTCTAACCTTTGAAATACCGGTGCCCAAGTAGGGCGGCGCTGGAATGGATTTTTGTGATTTTCTAGATTACTGGAGCCTAAGAAATTCCTAGCATCGGTATTGCTCTGCCAGCACTGACATGTCGGTGCCTATGTACCTGCTTTTCAGTAGTGTATAAACATTGATAATTTAAAACATTGTTTGAAGCTGAATCATAAATTTTATCTCCATAATCAATTACTTTTAAAATATGAATTACAAGATTACATGTTTATTAAATTAAATAGAGAGAGCTGAAGAGATCTCCTCATAGATCGACGATCCAAAAAATATATCAAACTGTCTTCTAATAGCACCGTGCCTTTATGATCCATTTTCCACTGGTTCCTAAGTATTTTATTCAACTTTCTATCTGTATATTATGGTAAATTTGAAGAAAAAATGAAATGTAAAGAGTCTATAAGGTCAGGTAAGAGACTCAATATTCTACTCGTAAAGTCAAGAATTATTTAAGTTGGCAATTTCTGGAAATTATGCAAATATGGAATGTTGTGTTGTAACATCAATTTTGGTATGGTTTGCGTGAAAAGGAAGATCGATGTTGGAATCCGAGAAGTATATATTTCATCCAAATTGAATTTTATTACAGAATATATCAATTCCTATATTTGAGGGATTGGATTAGAGAATTGATATGGAATTTTGGGTATAGTTAAGATGTGGATGGAATATTCTAATTCTTTATTTTAAGGGATTAGATTTGGTAATTCCTATCTCTAAGGAATTTGATTGTTATCAGAATATTTTATGGAGATAGAATTACATTCGCACAAGGAATTTGATGATGTGCGATCAGTTCTTATATATTGTGAACATTCTAGCAGAGATACTTACAGATTAAAGAGAAGAAAATCTTCATCCTGATTTCATCCATCGAGAGTAGCCAAGAGTTTTACTTGTGTTCCAACATGATCAATACATAGTTGATCTTAGTTTAGAATCGAAAGCCTTAATTCCTCGGGAAGAGGATATCCAGCATCGACGAGTACCGAGGTCAGGGGGAGTCTGACTAAGGCAAATCAGTAGCAAGGGGAGCTTGCAAAATCCACTCATTGTAATTTTAAAAAATGAGTATAGTTGTATGGTGTGCATTGTACTATCTTGTTCTGATTAGTGGATTTTTTCTGAACTGGGCCAGGCTTCGGAGATATAGGTGGTTTTCACCGAACTGCATAACCATGTCTTGTGTTCATGCTTTACATTTCGTAACATACTTGGTTAGAGAATTTATGTTGGAACATAGTCGTCATAATTGATAAATTTAGATAAAACCTAATTTCAATTGGTATCAGAGCAAGAACACTAACTCTTACCTTGGGTGTGTCAAGGGAAGTGTGATCCAGTTTTTACCACGGTGACCAAAGAAGAAACTTCAGTATCTCGGCCACCACTATTGGAGGGAACAAACTAAAACTATTAGAAGGCTTGCATGAGAGTGTTCATCAACTCACTAGATGAACTTGTATGGCACTTTGTGGAAACAGAATGGAATCATCCAACTGAAGATGCCGAAACTAGTTCAAAAGAAAAGGAAGGAGAATCGAGAACTAAGAAACAGAAACTCAAGGAAAAATGAACTTGGAATTTGGATGAACTTAAGGCGTCAATGGCAAACTTAAAAGCCTTGAATGCTATTTTCAAAGCAGTAGATGAAAGTCAATTCAAACTCATTTCTACCTGCTATCAGGCGAACAAGGCTTGGGACATTCTGCAAAGAGTTCATGAAGGAACGAGGCGAGTACGGGAATCTAAGGTTCAAATGTTGGCCACTAAATTTGAAAAATTGAAGATGGGGGAAGGGTGAGACTATTGAAGTATTCAATGGGAAGCTGAGAGATATAGCAAACATGGCATACCAACTCGGTAAAACCTATAAGAAGGCAAAATTGGTGGAGAAAACCTTAAGATATCTGCCTAAAAGATTTTCAATGAAATTTACCGCCATTGAAGAAGCACGAGATGTGTCCACCATGACACTGGATGAACTGATAAGATCCTTGCAGACTTATGAGATGAACTGATAAGATCCTTGCAAATCATCCAAATTCTCAGGTTGTGGGAGCCCCGTGTGCTTGAACAACTTTTGAATCAATATTTTTTGTTACTCTATCCACTTGTCTCTAAAAAGGGCTTCCTTTTGCAACACGTGGACTCTGGATGGTGTAGCCCGATCGTAGGATTGAACTATCCCAAATGCCTCTCTTCGGGACAAAAATGATCCCACTCCTCCGGTATGACCGGGGTGGTTGGGTTTACTTGTAACCTCTCAAAGGATGTCGTGCTTACCCCGTGGAATGAATCGACCCTCCAATTGGTTTTGCTTTAACTTTGCCTACACACGAAATATAGTTCCATGAACAGTAATTAAAGGAAATAATAAACCCATTGAAATTATAATTAATAAATAAGGTCTTACCACTCGTTCCGTGACTTCAATAATTGGAGCTTTATCGTATCCACCCTTTTTTCGGCTCTTCAAGAAGAGATCATACCTATTGATCTCTTCCACATCGATTAGTGCGACCGAAAACATCGCCCCTTCCTCGCTCATCCCCCCTTTGATGGAAATTTGAACATCCCTTTCAAACCATTCTCTCACTAATTCGAGGTCCGTTAATCCATACCCATCCCAGATCTTCCGATGGGGTGTTTTTTTTTTCCAATGCATTACTTTGTTTTTCTGCCCTCGTACCCTAGTTTTTACGATGTCATAAGCATGTAAAAATTAAAAGGAATGTAATATTTAGAGAGTAATGAAAAATTAAATTTAAATCACTTACATTTTCCTCACTATTAAAGGTTCTTCTCTTATGAATTTCCCAACTATCTGGTTGAATATGTGTGTAGGTCAACCATGGACGTTCACCCTTTGTACTAGAGAATATGTAATCTCTAGACAAGTTGTACTTTTGTTCTCTTCAACTTTTTGACATCATGGACATTGCTTCTTCAAATAATCCAAATCCGGACATTCGATCTCGAATGGCCTCTATAAAAATTAGGACATGAAACGATGTAATACACCTAGCTCAATAAAGTTAATGGTAGAAGCATAAATGAAATAAGAAATGCTAGTAGGCACCTTGCACTCTGTCCAAGGGACGTCTTTATATTATTTTGGGACCTCATGCAAATTATCATACTTGATATCAACCCTTGTCCTACCCACTTTCCCTACCCAACTCGACCACTTTGCATGCTCATCGGACAAACATTTTCTCCATTGGTTGAATATTAACAAAGTAGACTCCTTCCTTGCAATTCTAAGTTCCTTGATTCTAAGTTCCAAAGTCCCACAATGTGTTCTTGCAATCACGATCTCCTCCAACCCCTCTTCTTCATCATCTTCATTGCCTATTGTACCGGAAATTCCTTCGAGTTCCGTGACATTAAATACCCTATGTACAATCAATATATTCCACTTGAAAATTGCTAGAACACAATATATGAATTTTATTATTTAAAAAATAACATCAAAAGAAGCATAATAGCACACACCATCTACATAAATCTCAGGAACATGACTCAAAAAAAAGGAATTGATACACCTCCCTACACAACAACACCAACACTTTAATATTTACCTCTTGAACAATATATGGGGATTAGATGTTGGAATGACCTTAGTAGACCATATTCTTCAACTTGTAAAAACCCTAACCAAAACCCTAACTCTTTTGTGTTGATTTTTGAGAGAACATGCTATGTAGATGATTAAATCTAGTATTTTGGGTGGTATAGAAAAGCAAGTGAGAATTCAAGAGTGGGGAAGATTTGGAGAGAGTTTTTTAGGGAGAAACTAGGAGGGAACACCTGCTGAAACAAAGGGGTATTATTTACTCATTGAAAACCGCCTTTAATGCTATGTTTCCTATAAAGCCCGTAAATAAGTTCCAAACTCAGAATTTTATGTCGGCGAACGGATTCTGAATGTGGAACTTATAGTGTCTTTGTAAAATGTGACAGAATAGGTTATTCCTAGTATATAAAAAATTGGGGACATGTTTTCATAACCCGTTAAAAACCCTAATTCCCCACATCCCTTTTGGTCCAAATTTAAGAACTTGTAACCCATATTCAATCCACCACAATCTCAAACAAACTGATGGGTCCTAAATGTCGCGGCGGCGCAAAAGTGGGAGGTGGAGTGGGGAATTCTTCTAGCCGTAGTCATTGACCAATACAAGAGCTCCCTGGTAGATCAGAATGATTCTTCAATATCGGTGCTGAACTAAGGTTATTTGTGCATCGGAAGTTGAGCCACTAGCTCTGGGAAATTTGATAAGGAATTTTAGGCCCTCGGGTTTTGATAAGTTGATTTTGTTAGACGAACATGTCCATTACGATGATGTCCTAGTATTTTATGCTAATATAGGACAGAGTACAAGAAATAAGGAGCAAAAAATAGTAATTAGTGTCACAATACCTGTCACCAAATATTGTATTAACGACGCCCTAGGTTGCGAGTACACGGACCCTGCTAAATTGAATCTTGTTGATTATGATGGACCTATAGAAATTTTCCATCAACATAATTATCCCTGGTTAATAGAGGTAGCCCCGTTATGCTCGGTTGCTATGGCTAATAAGTATTATGGTAGGTCGGGTTCGGCACCAGGGCAGACTGAGAGATATGATGTGGTGGTATTGTTTGTTGAGGATATGTTAGTATATAAGTGGATTTGTCAAAATGTCCTACCATCGGATGGCCATGCTTGTGAGCCAACAATTGGGAATCTAATGATATTTTACTACGTGATGGAGGGTGTAAAGCTTTACCTGGATAATTTTAATGTATATGTTGAAGGATGCGGCAGGTAAAAAGAAATATCTTCCTTATGGTGGCTTGGTCACGGCGTTGATCCAGAAGTGGAAGGTTTTGCCTATTGAAAAACCATTGTGTTTGGAATATTATGATGGGGATTGGTTTGAGCATAAACACTTGGTCTTGAACGGTGAGAAGAGATATGTTCAACGCATAATACCCGGGTCATCCGCTAGGGCAGCGAAGAGAGGGAGGGCAGAGGCATCTTCATCTCATGAGTAGTGAAATCGTTTCAATTATAAGTATATATTTTTTGTTATTTTACTTTCCATAATATGTATTTCATTTTTTTGTACATTATGTAAGTAGCCGAGGTTGTGCCTTAAAAGTGAAATGAGTGCCG
This sequence comes from Rubia occidens, assembly GCA_032360425.1. Lineage (NCBI taxonomy): Eukaryota > Viridiplantae > Streptophyta > Magnoliopsida > Gentianales > Rubiaceae > Rubia > Rubia occidens. The sequence goes on along the minus strand of JAUOBV010502638.1, from coordinate 4,264 downwards.
CTAATGAAGCTCTAGCACTGGCCGAAGCTAGGCACAAAAAATTCATCAAATCCACTGGACTCCACATTGTGCTTAGTGACGACAAGGGTATGCCAAACTTTAAGCCGGAATGTTCGGAGAATGATGGGGCTTAGGTCGAAGAAGGTAGGGATGGAGATGCGGACCCTGACAAGACTGGCTCGGAAATTGGAGAAATGTTAGGTTGATGATTTGGATGAAAAGAACATTTTTGTATGGATGTAACAATCAGGATTTGAAACATGTTGTCTTTTGCATAATTCTTCCGTATTATGTTAGATGATCATGACTACTACATTTTGTTTAAGATTTTTTCTATTTAAAAGTTTCATTTCTCTCCTATTCGGTTGCGTGATGGTCTTTATAATCCCATTCATTTGTTGGAACATAATGGTTGTTTATCATGAGATAACCATACTTGACGAAGAAGTTCCGATAGAGGAACTCTTTCAGGTCTGTATAAAAATGGTCCTCAAACACATAAAGAGCTCTGAACCATTTGTACGTCATGAGTTAAACATGTAGTCTGAATTCCCAATGTTATGAGCTCGGAACTAGGGTTCCGAGCTCTGATCTACTTTCAGCACCAAACCTGGTATCTGTGAAGGAAGAAATTGTAAAGTCAAATTCTTGGATTATAATTACGAGCTCGGAACTATTTCTTATGCAGGAATGGAAACCCCGAATACAGCTGTTACAAGCTCGGGACCAAGGTTCCGAGCTCTGATGTAATTTCAGGACCAAACCTGGTCCCAACGAAAAAAAAGAAATTTTTATATCAAATTTTTGGATTATATTTATGAGCTCGATCGGAACTAAGTCTTTGCCAAAAAATAAATCCTAGATAGAGCAGTTACGAGCTCAGAACATTTGGAACTAATGTTCTGAGCTTTGGTGTATTTTAAGGAGAGAACCTCCTCGATCGACGATTCAAGTTCAATTTCTAATAAATTTCAATAGAAGTGAATTTTTTCCCGAATTCGGAACAAATAATCGCGATAGTTTTATGACAAAATCTGATTGTAGTTCCGAGTTAGGATCCGTAAAGCATCTGTTTGAAAAATTAGCACAATTTAGTTCCAAGCTCATAACTGATGTGCCCATTTTTTTAAAAAAACAAATCGGGATTCATTCTAAGAACCCTATATCTAATTCTGAGTGTGGAACTCCAACCCTCACCCTAATTCGAATTCTCACCCATGCCAGAAACATTTTGGGATGTCACCTTCAAGTCCTACTACACCAATTTGCAATTATTGGTCTAAATTGATGAGAGGAACCCGAGTTACGAAGCAAGTTTTGTTTCCCTTGAAGCCTAAACTAGGTTCAATTCATTAGGGGGGTGATGGAAAACTGTTGATAGCTATATATTAGATTTTTAATATGTACCGTAGCAAAGGGTTTGCCGACCCCGATAAGTATTTTGAAGATCAACATTCCTTAAAATTCTAACTTTGAAGGAACCTTTTTTACTTTGATGAGGTATGCCAATTTACATGAGGTAGAGGGTTCGAGTAGTTATTGGACAAGGGTGAACATGTTTAATATTGAGATAAGCCTGTGGATTATAAATGGAATAATTGAATACCCCTACAAGATTCCAAAATATGTATACCCTTAGTAGAGGATGGGCATTTGGATGATGTTTATCACAGGGGGTAATGGCTACTTAATGATGAATATCCTAGTATTGACCCAATTGGTGTAGTGTGAAATACTTTAAACGTAATCCTCATGACGTAGGCAGACCAAAATTCTTTGATCTCAAAGAGCTCAAAATTAACCAACGTATTGTGTACGAGACAATAACTCGTTCCATTGTACCCACTTTCGGTCACATCATTGAGCCCAATTACTTGACTCTTATGATGTTTTACTATGTGATTAAGAGGGGGCCAAAGTTAATCCCAGGAATGCTATTTTTAAGCACATGATGCGTGTAGCTACATCAAAGAGAATAATTAAGAAACTTCCTTATGGAAACTTGATTACGTTGATCTTACGAAGTGTAACGGGTTGGCTTTTCATGGTGAGGAAAAGGCGTGCAAGTACTTTGACAAGCAGTACTTTTTTAAGAAGAAGTGGATACTATATGAGGACAAGTGGTGTCACCGACCACTTGATGGGGCCGAGCCTCACAAGAGAGAAAAGGTTGAAGAAGGTACATTTACTGTTTTAAAGATATATCTATGTTGAAGAACTATCTTTTATTAATTGTTATTTGTAAAATGTAATTGAATAGGATTTTGGCCCTAAATTTATCAAGAGCATGAAGAATTGCCTCAAACCGGTTCGCGACAAATTGTGCTAACTCACGGAGCGTTTATGGAAGCTAGAGAAAAAGCAATGTTCTTATGAGCGAGCCTTCAAAGAGTTAAAGATGCCATTTCTCAAACGAGGCTCATCTCTGTGACATGTGTTAGGCCTTTATTAGGAGATGCTTGGTACTATATTTTTTTTAGGTTGTCTTTGTACTAGACTAATTGAAAATTATGACCCTTTCTTCATTTCATACAATGTGAGAGAAATTGAATTCCTGCAGAATTAATCTATTTGTATCTTATACAGTGTTTGATTTTCATAGTTATTTTTATCATCCCAAAAGGTGGTATGTCATATTCTAGCATAGTAAGGAGGAAACAAGGGAAGCAAGCACTGATGACCACTAGTCCCGAACCAGTTCCGGACTCGAAACTGGCTCTCATCAAATGGTCATCTTTTCAACACACTAGAATCAAGCTACCGCAACCATGTCCTAGATTTATTCTTCTTTATAGCCAACCTCTTCTTGACTTTCCTTCTCTTGTTGATTATGTTCCCTTGGGGATCAACTCATATTACTTCATTATGGTCCGACCGTCTGAAATGCACATGCAAGCTCGTCTTATCTTCTTCAAGCATTATATCGTTGTCATTTGAACCGATAAAAACATTTGGCCCAAAACCAATGAAATCTTCAAATTCATTTACCAACAAAAGGCCTTTTACCCTCAACACCAATCTCCCACTTTAGGTCAACCATGTCCTTCACTTAGAAAACTTGATCAGCTAGACCCGCTAATATGACTGGGTCTTCTCTCCAAGCCAACCAACTCTGATCAACTAGAGTGAATCCCAAGTCCTCTGTTCTTTGACCACTATTAACATCAACCCATTGACACTTAAATATGGGAACTCGCATTATCACATAATCAAGCTCCCATATTTCAACTATGGTTCCAAAGTAACATGTATGCACATAAATTGGATTGTTGTCTCCAGACCTAGCAACATGAAGTGCCTCCAAAACAAGAGAAACTCCAATTTTTTGGGAAAAAACCCAATCATCCGTTGATTTTGTGGGGAATGTAAAACCATTGATGTCGTACCCTTAATATGAAAGGACCGTACCAAGAGGTCTACGTGCTAACCACTTAACCGTTCCAGGGTGTCTACCACTGTCCACGTGACTGTGAAGCCACAATGCAAATGTTCTAGTGTGTTGTTGGAGAACCCAAGCTTCATTGAATGAAGAATGCACCCCGCGTATCTCATTCATGTGAAGCTCAATATATGGAACAATGTCATCGTGATTCCAAAGTACATACTAATGAGAAACACATAAATCCTCTGCAGTAGGACTGAATTCCCAATGTAGAACCCCTTGGCCATCCAATCTCCCCTCATGTCTAGAACTCGGAAGCCCAACCAAATCTACCTCATTAAAATATTCGGTACATAACTCTATTACCTTCTCTGCCACATACAGTTGCACAATACTTGCATCGGGCCTATATATGTTCTTCACAAAATGTTTGAAATTTTTTGCATACCATTCGAAAGGATATACATTCATCTCAAAAATACGGGACCACATAGCTTGATCTCCTGGACCAATGAATAATCAAATGGACCATAATTTCAAATAAGGGCAGAAAGTACATCTCCATTCGGCATAGCACTTCAACAATCATTGCTTTCAACCGGTCAAGCTTTGCAATGGTAATCCGTTTGGAAAAAATGGACTTGAAGAACAAACAAAGCTTTGTAATGCACAATCTAACATAGGAAGGCAAAGAAGACCTTATTGCAATGGAATTCAATTTCTGCATCAAATTCTGACAGTCATGTAATTTAAGCCCTGCCAACTTTAACTCCTTCACCGATACACATGAACTTATGTTAGATGAATATGCCCCGGGCACCTTCAAACTACTCAGGGTCTTGCAAAACGATTTCTTCTCTGCATTAGACATGAAGAAACATG
>JAUOBV010502527.1:0-10038 GCA_032360425.1 Rubia occidens | reverse complement strand
CTTTTGAAGCTATTCATAACTTCCTATCAATTTGTTTGACTGACCTCCCAGGCTCATTGTTTTTGCCAAAATAAACAAATTGTGTTTTCGAATGGCTTTTCTTAATGAAGATTTTTTTTCTAAAATCAACTTTTTGGGATCCATAAAGAAGAAGAATGTAGGTTTGGAAGAGCCCGACAAATTTCTAGAATAGTTAAAATGGATTCCGGAATGATTTGGTTTTCAAGTCCACTCATGGGTGGACCATGAGTTAAGAGTTAAGTGCGTCTCCTCTGTATAACTCAGCATCCAACTTAAATAGTGAGTAGTGACAGAGGCACTAATCACATAGAAGCCCTATGTCATTTCGTATGTGAATATCTACTGTGGTCATAATGTGAGACTGAGTTACATCTGTAATTTACAGGGGATGTTGCTTTTAGGATATTAGATAGTATCATCAGTGTGAAACGTCAAGCCCTGCAAGACTCCTCCAAGGATAATTTTCTGGAGGAAACTCAAATACTTGTGTGTGACATCAACCCAAACATGTTGGGTGTTGGTAAGAGAGAAGTAAATCATCTAAATTCTAAGAAAGACGGGTTTGGAACTTTTTTTTGTTTAGAATTAGAAAGTAAGTTCTTTCTGAGATTCGGGAGTGTCGTCAATCTTTAATGGGAAATTCTTTCATCTCTTATATAGGTCTTGCAGATACTAAATCTCTCGTTTGGGTGGAGGGAGATATCGAAGCCCTTAATTTTGAAGACAATTCAATGGATGGATACACTATTGCCTTTGGGATCAGAAACTTTACACACATTGAAAAAGCTCTCGCTAAAGCTTATAGGTACAGCCTTGCTTTCTCATTTTTACCCATGTCATACACAATGTGTTGTTCATAGATGCAAGAAAACAATTTTGCTTATTATGGATGTTTGCAGCCCAGTCATAACTGCAGTCTTTCGAGTAACTCCTATACTACAGTAGAAATTAATCGACTCGGGGTGTTAATTTGTTTCTTCTTTTTTAACTACACTTTGAATAATTCGTAAACCCTTCAAAAGATTATTTGCAAGCCGTGAAAAAAATGCAAAAGTTTTGTATAGGTTTTTGGTGGTGTATCCAGGTTTCTGGTATACACATCCCTTATCGTATTGCTCCCATATGCCATTAATTCATATATTAGATCAAGGTTATGTTTTAAATCAAGTGAAGAACAAAGTTTTTTTACACAGTAAGGCTCTATTTTGAGTCAAATATAGAACACAAATGTCCTCTGGAAGAAGATGTTTTTCAACAAAACCTCACTATTGAGCAATCTGTGGGCTGAGATGTTCATTGATGTGGGTATAGTCCGGAGAGTTCTTTCATATCTGAAAATGTTGTGTTCAAGCACTGGTTGGAAACTTTTGTAAGTTCAGACAGTTGAACCTTGGCCTAAACCCATTGGTCCCAAGTTCTGCTTTCTGAGTGTCTCATGTGCTTTCTCAAGTACTGCTTGTAAGTATTTGCCTTGAGTTTCTATACAGAGTTGTAAGTGACGTTATAGCTATATCAGTTTAGAGACTGCCTTTTTTCCCAGTTAAAATTTTCTTAGACCTAATAAGCACAAAATCAAGCATTTATTTTCCTAGGTTGATGTTTGAAATTATTTCCAGTTTGATGTTTTATCTTCAGTGATTCGTAAACAAGGTGTAAAAGATAGAGCGAGTCTTCTTGCTTAGTGAAAAGTTTATCTTGAGTTGCTCATAAAACCTTCTCTGCACTTTGATCTGCATATCTATTGCTTCTTCTATGTGTATGTTTCTGTGTAGAGCATGTCGTCATCAGAATACATTTGTAGACTAACTGATTTATGTAAGCTAAAGAAACATGTAACTCCCATCACTTATTTGTCGGGAGTATTCGCATTTAAAGGATGAACCATCATATATCTGGTAGGTAGGTCTACTTTTACATTCCTTCATCTTAGGTCTGCAGTGCTTAGTTCAACTCTGATATGCGATTTGAATTTTTAGAGTAGTAGTTTTAGTTGTGGCCAGTTGACCATCATATCCTGATCTCTGACAAAGATAAAAGTTGAAAGATGTTGGTGGTGCTGGTGCTGGTGCTGACACATTATGTTAATTTATCTGTTTTATTAGGCCTAGAAATTTTTTTTGTTAGTTGAGCATGTATTTTGTTCTGCATCATAATTTTCAAAATTTTCTCTCTTTTCTAAGGGAAAGTAGAAGGAATAGTTATTGCTCCTCATGAAGGTGGCCATCTATTAGAAGGTGATGTTTTGAAAATAACTAGGATGGGGAAGATATTATCTATGTTGTTGACTTTAATCATCGTAAAGAGAAGTCATCTACTTACTAAATGTTTTATGATAAAAATGTTATGCTCTTCAATTTTAATCCTCTCAATTGAAATGGGAATAGTTTCATTACTGAATGGAACTGCCCTGGAGTCTTTTGTCCGCCCTGCAGTCTTAATTACTGATGCCTATAATGCCTTGAGTAACCAGCCTTTCAGACAAAAAAGAGACCAATAATTTTTGGGTAACGACTCCCTTGTTTTTCCTATTGATTGTTTTAGCAGTTCACCCTCATTATCTTCAACATGATTCAAGCTTAACCATGCATATCATGTTAGATGTACAAAATAATTGAATAACTTTTATTATTGATCTTGCTAGATACCATAATCCAGACCCTTAGATCAATTGGAAATGTGCTATTACCAATAGATACTGCTGGTCGAGAACAATCATATATATGGTAGGCAGGTATACTCTTACATGTCTTCATCTTTGGTCTGCAATGTTTACTTCAGCTCTGATAGCGATTTGAGTTCTTAGAGTAGTAGGCTGATGAAGTTATGATGCTCTTAGGCTGATGAAGCAAGTGAGTGAGCAGACTGCATTAGCATTTGCAAATGCACAGGAGGTTTTGGGAGATGATACTTCTACAAGTATACTTGAAAAAGCAGTAAAAAGCTGAATATTGACAAAGAAAACAGTGCCCTCTCAATGAATCAGGTAAAGTTGTGCAAAATTTAAACGAGTTCCTGTTTTGTATGTTTTAAAATTCTCAATGTGGATATACGGGGGTTGCTGACTTCATTCTGAACCCAACCAGTCTAAAAGAGTGTTTAGTATCTTACTTTGTTGAGATCTAACAGTTTTCATCATAAAACATTCACAATATAGAGACTTCCATTCTCATTTACACTCTTAAATTCTGACTGACTTGCTTTAGTTTCACTTTTAACATGAGAGCTTCTTTGTTTCGAATCCCAAAAGAATTTGCGATTACTTTTTCTATTTTAATAATTTGAAAACCATATGAATGTTCTTTGAACCTCCAGATAGAGTGCCCTACACTTGATTTTAGTGAATGTGAAAACCTGGAAAAAAAGTCAGCTGGCACTAGCTTCTCAAGCCCCCTTCCTACTTGTTGAAGGATTGCAGATAGCAAACAAGCAGCAGTACGCAGGTTTCCATTTGAGAAATATGTATTCATGCTTTTGTATTTTACCCCAAAAATATACTGTAAAAATAAAAAGATTATGTTCTTTTGCAAAATTTACTAGTATATCAATTAGGGATATACCTGCAACAATAGTAGTTCATGTACTGTTTTAAGACTCAGCGGAACATAGAGATTTAACTTCTATAGGTTTTGTAATTCTTGAGTTTGGCGGAATGAGCACTGTGTGACTAAGAATACAGTTATTTATCCAAGTACGTAGCATGACAAACAACGCTTTGGTGCCCGTAGATTAAGGTTATTATCACAAAGAATCAGATGATTCAACTGAACCGTGCTGCTTGTGGATTTGTCTGATGTGAACATGAAGGATAAGTTCACTACCTTCTTCTTAAAGGTGAGGCTAGAGATGAAGAGGCCAATAAGGGGAAGTAGGATGCTAAGAAGAAGCCTTTGTCCAAGGATGGATCTACAAAAGTCATCACAAAAAGAAAGCAGGCCATACAGAAGTTTAGCAGTTTTGAGGGATGTATCTGTCTACCATTCAAGTATCATGACCAATTATGATGATGTTGAATGCTAGACAGATACATCCCTGGAATCTGGTAAACTTCGTATTCAAGAACAGTTGAATACATTAACTGCTGATATGGTTATGCTCACTACTGGTGAATAAGAGAGCAAAACCCAAGGCTTGAAAGGCTCGTGGAAGTCCTAAAAGTACTTCACCACCTTCAGAAATTAATACACCTCTGAAAATGGTGTGGAATGATTTGCTAAGGTTCTTTAGGATGCAAAGGCTAATAAACAAGGGAGTCACTACTTCTATCCAACTGAAGTCATATTTGGCATTAACGTTTTTCTGCTTGTACTTATAGTGATATTGAGGAAATGAAGAAAGTGGCTTATTGAAGCATTATTAACAATCTGTACAATGGTATTATTAAGAAATACAGACAAGGAAGAAAGGAAGTACGACGTAATCTTTTCCACACAATACTTGGGTCATATTTGTTTTTAAGAATTCCAGTGTCATAAGAATATAATTTCTTAATAATCACATAATAAAATGAGTACATAATTGCATGCACTCCCTCCAATTTTTTAACACTGTTTCACTTTCTTTTTAGGATGATTTTTTAATATTGACTCATTTCCCTTTTTAGAAAATTCTAGGTTGTTTTCATCCACACAATTTACTTTTTACAATGAATTCTCAATCCTAATTTTACCTTTCTAAATCCAAGTGTCAAAAGTAAGTGAGACAATGTTACTGAACTGGAGAGATTATATAATACACTCTTTACATATGTTTGCTACTTTTTTTAAAAATAAAAATAAAGCAATAAAAGTCCACCATGAAAATAATGATTCTAAATTAGAAAATAGAAGGCACAAATAGTAAGAGAAAAATAAATGAAAAATAAAGTGGGAATTAAAGTACACTCAAATTGAAATTTGAGTCAATTGTAGAATAGAGTAAGAGAGAGTCACTTGTGAGACCGCCCAAAAATTGAATAATTATAACAAGTATTATTTAATTATTTATAAGTGAAATTATAATTATTTATATTTTAAGATGTAATTTAAATAAATTTCAAATTTATGAAAATTACTGCAACAAATAGAAACAAACATCAACTCGCTCCATCAATGAAATATAAAACAACTTTATCTAACGTTTAGTTCATCTAAAACCAGACTTTGTGATGGATTTGAGTTTAAAATGCTATATCTATTTTAATAAACCGAACGCAATGCATTGAACCAATTTTAAACCAAATTCCACTTACGTGTACACATGCTACACTTAAAACTTTACTTATAGTTGGTCAAATTTTAAGTTATGAAATTAGATATTTATGAAAAAAAGAATAGCTTTTAGTTTGCTGTTTTTTATAATTACCTTTAAAAATTAACAAATTTAAATGTGGATCAATGCACACTTAACACATGATATAATCATAACACGACAGGCGTCACTTCCTAGGTTATATTTAATACAATATTTAGATTGCTAACTATTTAATAATAGTTTATATAAATAATAAAAATATAAACGTTCATATCTAACTAATAATAGGTTATATATTTTATTTATTATTAAATAGTTAAACTTTAGAATTTCACTAAATATTTTATTTTTGATTTTAAATTTGAAACACAAAAGATTTATTTAATTTAATCCCACTGTTCAAATCAACAATACCGCAACGAGCGGTGGAACTCCACTAATCGCAAACCACCTTATAATAAGAATTGTTTATAATAAGAATTGTTTGCTATCGGTATCAACCAGAGTTACTTAAGTAATATTATGACTTCCTTATTTGAAAAAAAGACGATGTTTGCCTTCTAATTCCCTCTCCTTCTATATTATCTTGTTCGTCATAATTTATTTCCTCTCTATTATCTTCTTCTTCATAGCAATTGCTGATGGTGGTGAAGTTTTCGTGGGTGGCGAAGCGGCGGACGACGGACGGTGCTTAGGGGTTCAATCGTACGCTTCCTTCATCTATTTTCCAATCCTCTTCTTCTTTTTTGAAATTCGTTTTCAATTCGTAACTTGATTAGAATATTAGTAGTCTGGCCGGGTCCTAGCATTATGACTGAGGTAATGAAGCATTTAATGTAAGAGGAATCTACGCCAATAGCTGTAAAGGTGTTGCTGCATGTGCCTTGCTTCCGGTCCCTTGTTCTACTGATGGTGGTTTTTACAATGCCGTTAGATGCAAGGTCACGTTGTTCTGTTCGGAAAATTGATCGTTTCTTCTTTGGTTTCAGGTTTCTTTCAAGACGGTGGGGACGACATTGTCTAACATGTCTTTATTATCCTAAATCCGTAAGTCTTGATTTGTTTTCTTCCATTTCATCATTAGTTTACTAGCCAACTTGTTCACAAACTCTGCTTCTGCATTCTATTCCTTTATCTCGCTGTTAGAAGTTACTGCTGTAAATATCCAGCTCAAGAAGCAGCTAACTGCCCCTTGTCAAATTTATAAGTTCATACTTTTAGGTTCTTCACTACAACCACAATTCTTCACCATTAGTTAGGTTCTTGTATTTTTATTTCTAACTTGTTGAAAATGTATATTTAGTGGTTCTTATACTTTCTTCAACATTTGAATTGTAAAGTTTATGACTTTCTATGTTTTGAAGTTAACTTTCTGGTTGATTTTTAGCTGAGGTGGTATAACTAGCATTCCATATTAGATGCCATATTATTAAAGTTGCAGACCATTGAGGCATGGAAAAGTAGTAAAGTTAAAATGGAAATTGGTTGCCGTTTGAGTGTCACTTATATGTTGTTACCGTGGACATACAAACAGTAGTGTTGCCTGATGCTGAAGAATGTTAATAATTAGTACTGATTAGTTCATTCAGGGCCAATTCGAGTAATAATTTAGCACTGAGGCGTGTATGTGTATGTGAAGATGATGAAAGGCTATACTGCTCTGATGAAAGGGCTTGTCATATGTTTTATAATTCAGCTTTGATTTATACTATCAGGAGAATATGTTTGGAGGTGAATATACATTATTTGCTTGTTTAAGAGAGTGCATAAAATTTATTGCACATTTTACTTAGAGTTATGCATTTTATTTGTTTGAGGTTCAAGCATGAATCAACTTTTTATCTTTTCACATTGAATTCATAAAGTTGAATATAATACAAATAATGCTTACAGTCTCCTGTTGGTTGCAGTTTGGTTGGTGAACTTTAAGAACAAATCTTTAACAAATACAAAGGGGGGAGAGGTAGCAATTTAGTGATAGAAATATTTTGCCTAACAAAACTTAAGTCATGATGTATTAAAATATGTTAAACATACTCATCAGATTTGTTGATGGAAATCAAACCAAAAGTTCCATGATATATATGCGCACTTGGCATGCTCAGTTCTTCCATCTTTAACCTGATCTACATGTTAGAATGCATATGAAGGTATTTGTGCTAACATAATGTGTGAGGTACAAATAGAGCAAGTTATTATGAATAGATGGCTATGATACTATAAATTGTTTGTTCTTTACTAAAAATTTCAATCATCTCCTACTATTATATTGTAGCCCCAAATAAATACCAGTAACTTTTACATTTTAAACTTTCAAAATAATATGAGAATTAGGGTACTGTTAGCATTTTTCTGGAGTTCATCTTACAATTATAGCTTTATTTTCATAGAATTGGGAGAGGTCAGGGAATTTCATGAATTTTCCCATTTTTGAGCAAAACTGTTATGTCTACAAGGCTCATAAAGATGGTCATTTTTTGAGCATTTGTTGGGGTTAGACGACGCCGTTTCAAAGGCAGGGTTTAGTTCATGGAAGAGGATGATGATGTTGCTCTATTAAAACATGCGGACACCAAGTAAAAGGACAATTTCTTGCTTCAGCCCAATGATGACTTTGACGATTTGTTATGTAATTTCACGAACTTAATCTCCGTGTTTGGTTTTTGTCTGCCTTCATTTAGTTGTTGCTTCATTTTGACGATGTTTGCTATGACACTCTGGCTTGGAAACATTGCTTACCTCTATATATCTGTCTCGTTGGCTCAAATGTTGTAAGCAATGAGCAAGTCTATTTAACTTTCTAATTTATCCGATTCTAATTGTCGAATTCGGGCTTCAAACCTGTCCTGAACCACTATTTTTTCCAACATTTGAGATGATAATATAGTTTAGTAAGTTGTCTTGTTTGAGGATGTTTTAACCCTGAGTTTGCTAAATTAAGCTGGACTTTTTGCATTGTATAGGTATTAAACTGCTCGTAGGCATTCATCTCTCTCTAAATATTGACGCGCGATCTTGGATTTTGCAGGAAGAACATCGGGTTGGAGCATCTTTAGGATGATGTGGATGAATTCAACTACCAAGTCAAAAGAGCCAACCAGCAATGCATTTGACACCAAGCAATTAAGGTAGGAAATCAACCATGGCATCTGATACTTCCCATGTTTTGATGGAATTGTGCAAAAAAAGGAGTAATGACAATATGTGGATGGATGAAGCGACAAGAACGCAAGCCACTTCGTTGGAATTTTCTTTTTTGGGAACATCTGGAAACATCATCGCTAGCAAAGCTAATGATACGCAACAAGTAGATGCATCGTTAGTGTCAGACTCAACAAGTGCATGTAAATTTATCTGCACATGTTTTATGGAAAATGTATAAAGTTTTAGGGCTAATGTTTGGTTGTGGTTTTTGATGAATGAATTTTTCAGACAATGGTTCGACAAAAGCGTCTGCAGTACAATCAAGTTAAGTCTCCTTGAGAAAAATACATGCAAAATTTTTAAGGTCCACCTCAATTTCAATCAATGAGAATTCACATCTCATAATATTTTAACAATACCATTTCAATGACTCAATCTGGATTTTTTTAATGTGAAGAATTGATGTAATGGCATATGAATTGTTTAGCAATCAAACGGTGATTATCTTGATTGCCCACAGTTTTTGGCAGAGCTGTTGTTTTTGTGTGTTAATCTGTACTAAACTTATGGTGGTTTTGTGCCAGATTGTGTCTTCAGAAAGTATAGAGTAGATTGTTGTGTCTTTTGCTTCGGTTACTTTGCGTTGTTTATAATTACTTGGATTTGTCTCAGCTCAATTTTTTTAAAAAAAAATTGCAAATAGGGTGCAAGTTTGCAAAAGACTGATGCTGTTTTGTGCCAAAAGTTATTATTTGATCAAGATTCTGATCCTGATGCCACTGTGGTGGAGATCACCTTTGTGGATTGGCTAGGGGCACTTCTTGCTAGGGTAAATGATAACTAATTTTCTTACCTAGAAATGATATTCTGCTTTTGGTTTGATTGTCTCAACCAATAATGTATGTTTTTGTTTCAGATGAGCACGCTGAACAATTTTGGACTCAGTGTCGTCAAGGCAAAGGTGTACCTCGACTCATCTGGATAGCACGTGCAATCAAAGCAATATGAATATCCCATTTGAATGAAGTAGAGTTGATCATTTGCAATGTGGAGGGAGGTGTTGTACAAGTGGGTGAACTTTGGGAAGGGGTGGAGAGCCAAGTGATTCATCGTCATCCATGGACAGGTATCGCACCCGATCCCATGGCCATCAACGGATGAGATTCACGTTAAAAGTCAATGTCGGTAAAAGTCAATGCCTCGGGTCAATGTCGGTAAAAGTCAATGCCTCGGGTTAATGCCGGTAAAAAGTCAACGCCACGGTTCAATGTCGGTAAAAATTCAACGTCCCGGGTCAATGCTGGTAAAAAGTCAATGCCCCGGGTCAATGTCGGCAAAAAGTCAACACCGGTAAAAAGTCAACACCCCCGGGTCAACGCCTGTAAAAGTCAACATCACATGTCAACACCGGTAAAAAGTCAACACCAGTAAAAAGGCAATGCCACTGGTCAATGCCGGTAAAAAGTCAACGCTGGTAAAAAGTCAACGCCGGTAAAATATGAAAATGCGACATTGACCGGCGTTAACCGACATCGTTGACATTTTAGGAAGGGTAATGTTGTTTTGTAAAAAAAATCATTTATGCACTTTCAACCAACTTATAGGGTCAAAAACGCAGTTCACCCTATATTTATTCATGGCTCG
>JAUOBV010502310.1:0-10039 GCA_032360425.1 Rubia occidens | reverse complement strand
CACATATGTATATATTATTGTTCATATATCTATTCAAATATGCGGTCAAACTTTGATAGAGAATAGTGCCCATAAAGTAAATGTGCCATTCCTCTTGGGACGGAGGGAGTATGAATCAAGGAAATTTCATCCAGGATAAATATTTGTAATATCTCATACTAACCATTAGAAAGGTTGGTATGCAAAAGGATTGATGCATTCGAGAAGAACCAGTATATCGAATGACTGGGGAGAATATAAGAATACTGATTACGCTAAAAATTAATGTATCAATGAGGTAGTTATTTATGAAAGTAAGGTTTGTTGAAATTACCTTAAGCCCAAAAAGGACCCCTCATATTACAGCTTTAACAATCAAATGCTAAGGTTTGACTCGAGATCTTCTAACTTCGGTCGAGGAAGAGGGTTAATGATTGGCTTCTGTGGTCCTACCTAGGCATATTCAAATCCAACTTTTAGTTATATTGAACAAAGAATGACTGCCTCAAATCAAAAAAATCCACCCGAAATCAATGTAAGTGTTGTTCAAAGAATCAAGAGCATATGCTAGATGAAACTGATTTCAACTTGGGTAAGATTAAAGACCGAGCTCCATTTGTATCAACTCCAAACCACCTAATTGATGGGAAAACAATCATACTTAAGCAATATGAAGCAAAGAATATGCATTCTGGATTAAAATTGGTAATATCTCAAGCTAACCATTGGAAGGGTTAGTATGCAAGAGGATTGATGCATTTGTGAAGAACCTGTATATCTAAGGACTGAGGGAGAATCTAAGAATATCGATTAAGTTTAAAATTAATGTATCAATGAGGGAGTTATTGGTAAAAGAAATGTTTTTGAAAGTAGCTCAAGGCCAAAAAGGCCCCCCATATTACAGATGTAACAATCAAATGCCAAGTTTTGACTCAGAATATTCTAACTTCAGCCTAGGAAGAGGGTCAGTGATGGACTACTGTGGTCGTACCTAGACATATTCATATCTGACTTTTAGTTATAATGAATGAAGAATCGCTGACTCAAATCAACAAAAATCATCCAAAATCCATGTAACTGTTGTTTAATTTTCAAGAGTATATTTTGGATGAAACTGATTGCAACTTGGGTAAGATTGAAAATCGGGATCCATTTGTATTAAGTCCAAACCACCTACTTTATGGAAAAACACTCATGCTTAAGCAAGATGAAGCAATGAAATTGTATTCGGATGAATATTAGTAATATTTCAAACTAATCATTAGAAGGGCTGGTACGCAAGATGATTGATGATTTTGTGAAACACCAGTATATCGAAGGACTGAAGGAGATTTTAAGAATACCGTTTAAACTACAACTTAAGGCATTAATGTGGGAGTTATTGGTGAAAGAAAGGTTTGTTCGCAGTACCTTAAGGGCTGAAAATAACCACTCCCTCCATTTTACATCTTCAACAATCAAATGCCGAGGTTTGACTCGAGATATTCCAACTTCGTCTGAGGAAGAGTGTCAATGAGGGCTACTGTGATCCAACCTAGAAATATCAATAAACAACTTTTAGTTATAATGAATTTGGAATAGATGCCTAAAATTAATAACAATCAACCAAAATCTATGTAACTGTTGTTAAAAAAATCAAGAGCATATGCTGGATGAAACTGATTGCAGCTTGGGTAAGATTGAAGATCGGGCTCCATTTGTATCACATCCAAACCACCTACTTGATGGAAAAACGCTCATTCTTAAGCAATATGAATCAAGGATATTTCATTCCGAATGAATATTTGTAATATTCTAAGCTAGCCATTAGAAGGGTTGGTATTCGAGAGGATTAATGCATTTGTGAAGAACTAGTATATCGAAGAACTAGGAAAGAATATAAGAATACCAATCAAACTATAAATTAATGAATTAATGATGGATTTATGGGTGAAAGCAAGGTTTTTTGCAAGGACCTTGAGGCTAAAAAGACCCCCATATTACAGCCTTAACAATAAAATGCCAAGGTTTGACTCAAGATCTTCTAACTTCGGCCGAGGAAGAGGGTTAATGATTTGCTATTGTCCTCATACCTGGACATATTCAAATACAAATTTAGTTCTAAGGAATAAAGAATAACAGCCTCAAATCAACAACAAACCACCCGAAATCAATGTAAGTGTTGTTCAAAGAATCAAGAGCGCATGTTGGATGAAACTGATTGCAACTTGGGTAAGAATGAAGACCAGGCTCACTTTGTATCAAGTCAAAACCACCTACTTGATGGGAAAACACACGTAATTAATCAATATGAAGCAAGGAATTTTCATTCTGGATTAATATTGGTGATATCTCAAACTAACCATTAGAAGTGTAGATATGCGAGAAGATTAATGCATTTGTGAAGAACCAACATATCGAAGGACTTAAGGAGAATCTAAGAATACTGATAAAGTTACAACTTAATGTATCAATGAGGGAGTTATTTATGAAAGAAATGTGTTTTGAAAGTACCTTGAATCCCCATATTATAGATTTAACAATTAAATCCACTGGTTTGACTCGAAATATTCTAACTTCGGCCGAGGAAGAGGGGGGTCAATGATGGGCTGTTGTGTTCCTAACTAGACATATTCATATCCGACTTTTAGTTATAATGAACAAATAGTTGCAGCATAAAATAACAACAATCATCTGAAATCCATGTAACTGTTGTTCAAAGAATCAAGTGCATATGCTGGATGAAACTGATTGCAACTTGGGTGAGATTGAACATCGGGATCCATTTGTATCTAGTCCAACCTACTACTTACTTGATAGAAAAACACTTATGCTTAAGCAATATGAAGAAAGGATATTTCATTCTAGATTAATATGGGTAGTATCTCAAACCTACCATTAGAAGGGTTGGTATGCAAAACGATTGATGCATTTGTAAAGAACCAGTATATCGAAAGACTGAGGGAGATTTTATGAAAAACGATTAAGCTACAACTTAATGTATCAATGAGGGAGTTATTGGTGAGAGAAAGGTTTGTTAAAAGTACCTTAAGGCCAAAAATTACCCCCCCATATATTTCAACTTTAATAATAAAACACCAAGGTTTGACTCAAGATCTTCTACCTTCGGCCGAGGAAAGGGCTAATGATGGGCTAGTGTGGCCTAACTAGACATATTCAAATTCAAGTTTTAGTTCTAATGAATGAAGAATGGTTGCCTCAAATAAAGAACAATCGATCAGAAATCCATGTAAGTGATGTTCAAAGAACAAAGAGCATACGCTGGATTAAACTAATTTTAACTTCGGTAAGATTGAAGATGGGCTCTATTTGTATCCACTCCAAACCACCTACTTCATGGAAAAAACTTATACTTAAGCAACATGAATCAAGGAAATTCATTCTGGATGACTATTAGTAATATGTCAAACTAACCATTAGAAGTGTTTCTATGTGAAAGGATTGATGCATTTGTGAAAACCAGTATATCGAAGGACTGAGGGAGAATCTAACAATACCAATTAAGTTAAAACTTAATGTATCAATGAGAGTTATTGGTGAAAGAAAGGTTTTTTGAAAGTACCTTAAAGCCGAAAAAGAACCCCCCCATATTATAGCTTTAACAATCAAATGCCAAGATTTGACTCGAGATGTTCTAACTTTGGTCGAGGGAGAGGGTCAATGATGGGCTGCTGTGGTCCTACCTAGACATATTTATATCCAAATTTTAATTATTATGAATGAAGAATGGCTACCTCAAATCAACAAAAATTATCCGAAATCCACGTAACTGTTGTTCAAAGAATCAAGAACATATGGTGGATGAAAATGATTGCAACTTGGATAAGATTGAGGATCGGGCTCCATTTGTATCAAGTCCAAACCACCTACTCGATGGAAAAACACTCATTTTAAAGCAATATGAAGCAGGGAATTTCATTCTTGCTGAATATTGGTAATATCTCAAACTAACCATTAGAAGGGTCGGTATGCGATATGATTTATGCATTTGTGTAGAAGAACTAGTATATCGAAGGACTGAGGGAGAATATAAAAATACAAATTAAGCTACAACTTAAAGTATCAATGAGGGAGTTATTAGGTAAATCAAGGTTTGTTGCAAGTACCTCAAGAACAATCTATCTGAAATCCATGTATGTGTTGTTCAAAGAATCAAGAGCATATGCTGGATGAAACTTATTGCAACTTGGGTAGGATTGAAGATCGGACTCTATTTGTATTAGAGCATTAACAATCAAATGCTAAGGTTTGAATCGAGATCTTCTAACTTCATCCAAAGAAGAGGGTTAATAATGAGCTGGTGTGGTCCTAACTAGACATATTCAAATTCAACTTTTTGTTCTAATAAACGAAGAATGGCTACCTCAAATCAATCCATCCAAAATCCATGTAAGTGTTGTTTAAAGAATCAAGAGGAAATGCCAGATGAAATTGTTTGCAACTTGGGAAAGATTGAAGATCGGGTTCCATTTGTATCAAGTCCAAACCACCTAATTCATGGAAAACACTCATACTTGAGCAATATTAAGCAAGGAAATTTCATTCTAGGTGAATATTAGTTATATCTTAAACTAACCATTAGAAGGGTTGGTATGCGTGATTATTGGTGAATTTGTGACAAACCAGTATATTGAAGGACTAAGGAAGAATTTAAGAATACCAATTAATGTAAAACATAATGTATCAATGAGAGAGTTATTAGTGAAACAAAGGATTGTTGAAAGTACCTTAAGGCCTAAAAGACCCCCTATATTGTAGCTTTAACAATAAAATCTCAAGGTTGAAAAGATATCTTCTAACTTCGGCCGAGAAAGGGGGTCAATGATGGGTTGTTGTGGTCCTACCTAGACATATTCAAATTCAACTTTTAGTTCTAAAGATCAAGAATTTATACCTTAACTCAAGAACAATCCATCTTAAATACATGTAAGTGTTGTTCAAAGAATCAATAGCACATGCTAGATTAAAATGATTGCAACTTTGATAAGATTTTGTTCAAACTATCTAGTTGATGGAAACATACTCATACCTAAAAAACATGAAGAAAGGAAATTTAATTCTTAATGAATATTGGTAGTATCTCAAACTAACCATTAGAAGGGTTGGTATATGTGAGAGGATCAATGAATTTGTGAAGAAACAGTACATCGAAGGACTTAGGAAGAATCTAGGAATGCCTTTAAGCTACAACTTAATGTATCAATTAGGTAGTAATTGGTGAAAGAAAGGTATGTTGAAATTACCTTAAGTCCGAAAAAGAACCCCCCACATTAAAGCTTTAACAATCAAATGCCAAGGTTTGACATGAAAACTTCTAACTTTGGCTGAGGAAGAGGGTTAATGATGGGCTGATGTGGTCTTACCTAGACATATTCAAATACAACATTTAGTTCTAATGAACGAAGAATGACTGCCTCAAATAAATAACGATCCATCTAAAATCCATGTAAGTGTTGTTCAAAGAATCAAGAGCGTATGCTGGACTAAACAGATTGCAAGTTGGGTAAGATTGAAGACTGGGGTTCGTTTTTATCAAATCCAAACTACCTACTTGATGGAAAAACACTCATACTTAAGAAATGTGAAGAAGGGAAATTTTATTCTTGATGAATATTGGTAATACTTGAAACTAACCATTAGATGGGTTGGTATGCGAGAGCATTGGTGCATTGTGAAGAACTAGTATATCGAAGGATTGATGGAGAATCTAAGAATATCGATTAAACTACAACTTGATGCATCAAAAAAGGAGTTATTGGTGAAAGCAAGGTTTGTTGAAAGTACCTTAAGGACGAAACCCCCCCATATTACAGCTTTAATAATAACTTTCCAAGGTTTGACTCGACATTTTCTAACTTTGGTCGAGGAAGAGGGTCAATGATGGGCTACTGTGGTCCTTCCTAGACATATTCAAATCCAACTTTTATTTCTAATAAATGACGAATAGATGCCTCAAATCAACAACAATCCATCTGAAATGCATGTAAGTGTTGTTTAAAGAATTAAGAGCATATGTCGGATGCAATTGTTTGCAACTTTGGTAAGATTGAAGACCGAGGTCCATTTTTATCAAGTCTAAACCACCTACATGATGAAAAAACAATCAAACTAAAGCAATATGAAGAAGAGATATTGTATTCTGGATGAATATTGGTAATATCTCAACTAACCATTAGAGGGGTTGGTATGCGAGAGGATTGTTGCATTTGTGAAGAACTAGTATATCGAAGGACTAAGGGAGAATCTAAGAATACCTATTAAAGTACAACTTAATGTATTAATCAGGGATTTATTGGAGAAAGATAGGTTTGTTGATAGTACCTTAAGACCGAAAATACCCCCATATTACAGCTTTAACAATCAAACTGATTGGTTAGACATGACATCTTCTAATTTTGGAAGAGGAACAGGGTCAATGATAGACTGATGTGGTTCTACCTAGAAACATTCAAGTATGAATTTTAGTTCTAAGGAACAAATAATGGTTGCCTTAAATCAACAACAATTAATTTGAAATCAATGTAAGTGTTGTTCAAAGAATCAAAAACATATGCTTGAAAACAGATAGCAACTTGGGTAAGAATGAAGATCGGGGTCCATTTGTATTAAGGTCAAACCACCTACTTGATGTGAAAACACTCGTACTTAATAAATATTAAACACGGAAAATGCATTCTTGATGAACATTTGTAATATCTCAAACTGTATATGAAGGGTTGGTATGTGAGAATATTAATGCATTTCTTAAGATCCAATATATCGAAGGACTGAGGGAGAATATAAGACTACCGATTAAGGTAAAACTTAATGTATTATTAAGGGAGTTATTGGTGAAACCAAGGTTTGTTTAAAGTACCTTAAAGTGAAAAAACCATTACAGCTTTAACAATCAATTGCAAAGGTTCGACTCAAAATATTTTAACTTTGGCCATGGAAGAGGGTCAATGATGGTCTGTTGTGATCCTCCCTAGACATAGTCAAATACAACTTTTAGTTCTAATGAACGAAGAATGTCTTCCTCAAATAAACAACAATCCATGTTAAATTCATATAAGTGTTGTTTAAAGAATCAAGAGCATATGTCAGATGAAACTAATTGCAACTTGGGTAAGATTGAAGACCAGGGTCCATTTGTATTGTCCAAACCACCTACTTGATGGAAAAACACTCATACTTGAGAAATATGAAGAAGGGATATTGTATATGGGATGAATATTGGTAATATCTCAAACTACGCGAGAGGATTGGTGCATTTGTGAAAAAAAAAATATATCGAAGGACTATGGAAGAATCTAAGAATACCATTTAAGTTAAAACTAAATGTACAAATAAGGGAGTTATTTGTGAAAGCAATATTTGTTGAAAGTACCCTAAGGCTGAAAAATACCCCCCCCATCCAGATTACAACTTTAGCAATTAAATGCCAAGGTTTGACTCATTAGCTTCTAAGTTTGTCCGAGGAAGAGGGCCAATGATGGGCTACTATGGTCCTACCTATTTATAGAAAAATACAAATTTAAGTTCTAATGAACAAAGAATGGCTTCCTCAAATCAACAACAATCCTCAGAAATCAATTTAAGTGTTGTTCAAAGAATCAAGAGCATATGTCGGATAAAATTGATTGTAATTTAGGTAAGATTGAAGAACGAGGTCTATTTGTATCAAGTCCAAACCACATACTTGCTGAAAAAACACTCATACTTAAGCAATATAAAGAAGGGAAATTTCATTTTTGATGAATATTGGCAATATCTCAAACTATTTATTAGAAGGGTTGGTATGCGAGAGAATTGGTGCATTTGTGAACAACCTGTCTATCGAAGGACTAAGGGAGAATCTAGGAATACCGATTCATCTACAACTTAATGTACTAATGAGAGAGTTATTTGTGATTGCAATATTTGTTGAAAGTATCTTAAGGATGAAAAAGCCCCCCTAAATATTACAACTTTAACAATTAAAGGCCAAGGTTAGACTCGACAACTTCTAAGTTTGGCCGAGGAAGAGGGTCAATGATGGGATTCTATGGTCCTACCTAGACATAGTCAAATACAAATTTTAGTTCTAATGAAAGAAGAATGGTTGTCTCAAATCAATAATAATTCATCCAATTTGTTCAAAGAACCAAGAGCATATATCGGGTGAAACTGATTGCAACATAGGTAAGATTGAAGACCGGGGTCCATTTGTATTAAGTGTAGACCAACTACTTGCTGGAAAAACACTCATACTCACGCAACATGAAGAAAGGAAATTGCAGTTGGGATGAATATTGTCAATATCTCAAACTATTCATTAGAAGGGTTGGTATGCGAGATTATTGGTGCATTTGTG
This sequence comes from Rubia occidens, assembly GCA_032360425.1. Classification (NCBI taxonomy): domain Eukaryota; kingdom Viridiplantae; phylum Streptophyta; class Magnoliopsida; order Gentianales; family Rubiaceae; genus Rubia; species Rubia occidens. The sequence goes on along the minus strand of JAUOBV010502310.1, from coordinate 1,725 downwards.
AAGAACCTGCATATCGAAGGACTAAGGGAGATCTAAGAATACCGATTAAGCTACAACTTAATGTACAAATGAGGGAGTTATTTGTCAAAGCAATGTTTGTTGAAAGTACCTTAAGGCTGGAAACCCCCCCCCCCAATATTACAGCTTTAACAATTAAATGCCAAGGTTTGACTCGACAGCATCTACCTTTTACCGAGGAAGAGAGCCAATGATGGGATGCTATGGTCCTACCTAGACATAGTGAAATAAAAAATTTAGTTCTAATGAACGAAGAATTGCTGCCTCAAATCAACAACAATACATCTGAAATCACTTTAAGCGTTGTTCAAAGAATCAAGAGCATATGTCAGATTGAACTAATTGCAACTTAGGAAAGATTGAAGATCGAGGTCAATTTGTATCAAGTCCAAACCACCTACATGATGGAAAACACTCATACTTGAGCAATAAGAAGAAGGGAAATTCCATTCAGGATGAATATTGGTAATATCTCAAACTATTCATTATATGGGTTGGTATACGAGAGGATTGGTGCATTTTTGAAGAACCAGTATATCGAAGGACTAAGAAATAATCTAAGAGAGTTATTTTTTAAAGCAATGTTTGTTGAAAGCACCTTAAGGCTGAAAAAGACCCCCTCCCCCAATAATAAAACTTTAACAATCAAATGCCAAGGTTTGACTCGATATCTTCTAACTTTAGACGAGGAAGAGGGCCAATGATGGGCTATTGTGGTCCTACCTAGACTTATTAAAATAAAACTTTTATTTCTGATGAATGAAGAATGTCTTTCTGAAATAAATAACAATCAGTATCCATAGAAGTGTTAAAAGAATAGAGAGCATATGTCAGGTGAAATTGATTGAAACTTGGTTAAGATTGAAAACCAGGGTCCATTTGTATCAAGTCCAAACCACATACTTAATGGAAAAATAGTCATACTTAAGCAATGTGAAGAAGTGATATTGTATTCTGGATGAATATTAGTAATATCTTAAACTAACCATTAGAAGGGTTGGTAGGCAATTGGATTGGTGCATTTGCGAAGAACCAGTATGTCGAAGGACTAAGGAAGAATTTAATAATAATGATTAATCTAGAACATAATGTATCAATGAGGGAGTTATTTGAGAAAGCAATGCTTTTCGAAAGTACCTTAAAGACGAAAAAGACCCCCTCATTACAGTTTTAACAATCAAATGCCAAGGTTTGGCTCAACATTTTCTAACTTTGGCCGAGAAAGAGGTTCAATGATGGGTTGCTTTCATCCTATATAGACATATTCAAATACAACTTTAGTTCTAATGAACAAAGAATGGTTGCCTCAAATCAACAACAATCCATCCGAAATCAATTTAAGTGTTGTTCAAAGAATAAAGAGCATATGTCGGATGAAACTGATTGGTACTTAGGTAATATTAAAGACTAGGGTCCGTTTTTATCAAGTCCAAACCACCTACTTGATGGAAAAACACTCATACTTGAGCAATACGAAGAAGGGAAATTGCATTATGGATGAATATTGGTCATATCTCAAACTATTCATGAGCATGGTTGGTATGCGAGAGGATTGGTGCATTTGTGAAGAAAAAGTATATCGAAGGACTAAGGGAGAATGTAAAAAATACCAATTAAGCTAAAACTTAATGTACCTTTTTTTAAAGCAATGTTTGTTGAAAGTACCTTAAGGCTTAACCCCCCCCCCCCAATATTAAATCTTTAACA
>JAUOBV010502199.1:0-10039 GCA_032360425.1 Rubia occidens | reverse complement strand
TGAGCTTCTGGTACAGGATGAAAATTATAATTTTCCAAAATAATGGGTGATTTGGCTGAAGAAGATGGCTCAAACACCTTCGAAGGAACTGATGAAGACTCCAAAAAGTAGAAACATTTAGTGAAGAAAAATCTCTAACAGAACCAGTACGGGTAGCTAAACAACTTATCAAATCGAGCATGGAGAGCGATGTACTCCTTCTTCATGAGAGGATCGAGACATCGATAACCCTTTTACTGCGAACTGTATCCCAAAAATATACAAGATACACTCTGAGGTGCTAATTTTTGTGCAGCATAGGGCCTCAGATACGGAAAAACTCAACAACCAAATGGATGAAAATTGGAGTAGTCAGGAGTAGTTCCAAAAATAATAGAGAGTGGAAACTGACCAGATAAAATTGGAGTAGGCAGTCTGTTGATAATGTATACGGCTGTCGAAAATACACCATACCAAAATGAATGATGAAGGCCAAAATGAAAGAGCATCAACAACCTGTCTCATTAATATGACGATGCTTCCTCTCCATGGGACCATTTTGCTCAGGAGTGTAAGGACAAGAAAGTTGATGATAAATGCTCTTTGATGCAAAATGAGTTCGCATGTGATGATTCACAAACTCTGTTCCACAATCACTCTGAAATACTTTAATGGTGGTAGAAAACTGGTTCTCAACAAAAGCTTCAAATAGCATGTAAGCCTCTACCAAATCCTACTTACATCGTAGAGGATAGAACCAAGTAAACCGAGAAAAATCATCAACAAAAATAACATAATAGGAGTGGCCAGCTCGAGAAACAACAGGTGAGGGTTCCCATAGATCACAGTGAATCAAATCAAGTATGCTTGGTTCACGTTTTAAATTATCTTTAAAAGCAAGATGTTTGCCTTTAGCTATCTCACATGAGGGACATAAATGAGGCTTAGGCAGCAAACTAGTAACTGACAAAGAAGAGATGATTTTGTAGGGAACATGACCCAATCTACTATGCTAAAGTTCAAAAGATGGTTTAGAAGCACTTAAGGCCACAAAAGCAGATAAAGCAACACCACCATAATCCAAAATATATAAGCCATTATCAAGACGACCTTTGCCAATAACATCTCTAGTAAACTTGTTCAAAATAGTAAAAGAAGAATCGTCAAAACAAATAACAGCATTCATAACTCGAGTAAACTTACTAATAGACAGCAAATTTTTGGTAATAATAGGAACTACGAAAACATCAGACAAGGATAATGAATCTGAGACCAGGAATGTCCAACATGGGTAATGTTAAAAGCAGAACCATTACTAACAAAAACATGACGTTACTGAAATAAGGATTCATGCAATCAAGAGCGGACTGAGAGGAAGCCATATGGTTGGTCGCGCCAGAATCAGCTATCCAGTGAACATACGGTAAAGGGCCAGAAGAAGAAGTCTGAGAGACCAAGTGGGGGCATGTCGAGGCAGAGAGACCAAATTTCTTGCACCACTGGCACTGCAATTGGTACCGTTCATCGTGCAGTTTAGGACAAGAAGAAGCAACATGACCTGAGACGTGACACCATTGACATTGGAGTCGATTAAAAGAATTTATACTATTTTAAAAAAAATAAACTGCTAGGATAGCATAGAATATGTAGAACTCTTTGGACTGGCGCGTGAAGACACGCGCGATAGGGAGTGAGCGCGTGTCTGGATCACACGCGAGTGGCTACAAGAGCGGTAGGGAGAGCCCTAAGTGCGTGAATATGACTGGAAGAAAACCGAGGAAATGACAATAATTGATGATGGAGGAAGCTGAGAAACCGATGCTAAATTTCGATGGCAAATCTGGTGGATGAACAGCGGCGTGAGATAGCGGTGGACGGCGGCGTGAGCTGGCTGTGGACGACGGCGTGAGCTAGCGGTGGACAGCGAAGAAGGAGGTGGCTGAGAAAGCCTCGGGCACTTGAATCTAACTAGAAGCTTGAGACGACCTGCACTGGCACAACACCAGAGAAGATGAAGAAACATGGGTGATCGACGATGCAGAAAGTTGAGAAAGTAGCGGTAAATTTTAAACTTTGAAGATGTTAGATGGCTACGTGAATAGATCTTTGATGAGAAAATAAGATGACCGAAGATGGCAGCGGTGGGTGGCGGCTAGCGGCTAGCGATGGTGATGTTGAAGGAGAATTTTGGGGTAACAGAGAAAAAGGTTCGGAAATAAGTTTGGAATTTTTAGAGAAATTTGACTGATACCATGATAGAATGTAAAACCTATAAATTATTCTGGCTGTGTGTATTCATATGTATAGTGAGTACAAATGATATACAAGATAAAATCAGATATGAAAAAAGATATGTACAAAACCTAATCAAAAGAAATTATCATTTCTTAATTTGATTCTAATTCATCTATTCTATTAAAAATGTTCCTCCATTACTGTGAAATCGTTCAACAAACTTGATTTAAATAAACCTAACGGAATACCGTTTCCAGCCATCGTTCCAACACAAAATAGTCACAATAGCAAGCAATAGACATGGATTTTTTTATCACAAGTTGCATGCTTGCTCAAAAACTATGTCAACCACATAAAATATGATTGGTTAATTTGTGCGTACAAAAATATCTAACTTGTACTAGGTTAGAAAACCAAAATAAGTAAATCTAGGGGCAACCTATCCAAACATAATAGATGAACAAACCGACACATCACTTCTCCAGTCCTCAAGTCTGGAAGAATTTAAAAGAGTTGTATTTGATTCTAACCAAGATTGTGCCCCTGGCCCAGATGGATTCCCTGTAAAAAAAATTTAGATTTGCATGGGAATTCATCAAACATGATCTACTTGATGTTGTGAATCAATTCCTCTCAGGAATACAGGTGCCACAAGCCATAGCTGCAACATGGATAACATTAATTCCTAAAACACCTTCTCCATACAGTTTTTCAGACTATAAGCCAATTAGTTTATCTAAATTTTTGAATAATGTGTTTTCCAAAATAATAATGGAAATACTTAAGCCAATAATGCGCTTGATAATTTCAAATGAGCAATCTGCTTTCATTAAAAATAGGGATATCACAGATAATGTTATCCAAATGCAGAAATGTTTTAGACCATTACAAATGCAGTATTAATAATCTAATCCTTAAATTTAACATGCACAAAGCTTTCGACATGGTGTCGTAGAGATTTTTGAATTCTGTTCTACTGCATTTTGGATTTTCTGGCGGTTTCGTGAAACTAATACCGTCAAATATTAGTGTTGCTACCTTCTCTGTCCTCGTTAATGGCTCCCCTCAAGGCTTTTGTAAAGCATGAAGGGGAATCAAGCAGGGGGACCTCCTCTCCCTATTTCTTTATACTGTAATTATGGAATCTTTCTCTATGTCTCTAATTAGATACTTCCAGTTAGGTGAAATTCAGTATAGTTTTGCTGCTAAGGATGCTATTAATATTACTCATTTGATGTATGTTGACGATACACCTATTTTCCTTAAGAGGGGGGATCAAGAATTTGAGATCTGTGAGGAAGTTTTAGATGCCTACCAAGCTGCATCTGGACAGTTAATTAATTACCATAAGAGTGATTATCACCTCCCTAAGAAAGTTAATGAAATCCAGCATAGAAAGGTTAGAAACATCTTAGGAATGAAAAAATTAATGAATCTTTTAAATACCCAGGAGTGCCTATCTTTTCAAGATGGAATAAAGTATCACATTATAGGGAACTCATTGAATCAATTGATAGGAAAATGAAGAACTGGAGAAATAAATGGTTGACACGGGCTGGAAAACTTACACTGATAAAATATTGTATAATGTCCCTTCATGTGCACATTTTCTCAGCCATAAAGCCCAAAATCAGTAATTAGGCAAATAGAGAAAAAAGCTTCTGCATTTTTCTGGGGCTGTAATGAGCGAGGTAATAATAAGGTCTGGAGATCATGGATTATGTTATACTTTCCCCTAGAAGAGAATGGATTAGTAGTGAGATCTCTAAAACAATTTGTTGATGCACTTTCTTGCAAATTATGGTGGAAAATGCAAGAAAACAATATGATATGGACCAAATTTCTTTGGTCACTTCAGGAATGTCCACTATGGAAAAGAATATGTGAGGTAACTAAATTTTGTAATTCAAACTCCCAGATCATACCAGGTAAATGACAATGTAGCTTTTGGAATGAAAACTGGATTGGATCTGGTGCAGTGTACTATATTTGGCCTATTTTAAATGTCCATTTTCCTTATATCTCTCTGGCCGAATTCATGGATAATAGAGCACAAATAATGCCTTCTCTGGACCCACATTTGGCTACCAATATAATCTCATCACTGTAGAAAATCAAGATAAACAATTTACATGAGGATAGGCTAGTCTGGAAGCTTGCAATTAATGGTGAATTCTCAGTTAAATCACCTACATGAAACTAAGGAAAAGGAATCCAACAAGAAGATCACTCACCCAAATTTGGAAACCTTATATCTCAGGTAAAATAACCATCTTTATATGGAGAAAAATGAACAAATTTCGGCCATTTGATGATATTTTGACATCTTTGGGTTTCAATTTACCATCTAAATTCTGGAAATGTGATACAGTAGATAGTCTTGATAATTTTTTTTAATGCCTGCAATTTCTCATCTCTTGTGTGGGAGCAGATTCATGACTTGATGCATATAAGGAATCAAATTTTTTATCTCTTGTTGGGATAGGCTCTCTTTCTATATCAATAATCCTGCCCCCTCTAAGATTCAATCCAAAATCATTTTAACCAGAGGCCTAACAATATTTTGGGCTCTTTGGAAAGCTAGAAACAAATTCATTTTTGAAGGAGTCCAAACATCAGTGTCAGCTGTTGTTTATAGCTCAAGAATGACTACCTTTAACATCTTTTCCTCTATCCCAATGCATGGAAAATCATAAGATCGATTATGGGTTAATACAGGAACTATGCCCTATCTGAAACAAATTCAGCTCAAAACCCTATTGGTGACTATATGGAAGAAGCATGTGACTGGGATTAATCACAATATAGATGCATCTTTTGTGTCAGGTAGTCAAAGCTCACATGGGGTAAGTTTTTAGGGATTTTAAGGGTAAAATGATAAGTGCACACACTTTTATAGCTCATGAGCGATCTACACTTGGAGCTGAACTTAGAAGCCTGGAATTTTACCTAAAACTGTAGCTATAGCAGCATGTACCTCTATCTCTATAGATATAGATTGTTTATAGCTTCTAACTCTCACTGAATTCCCTCACAAAACCCCTATTCTTTGTACTCTAGATGTGTCTCCATTAGTTACAATAGAGGAGACACTCTTTTGATTCATATTTACAAAGAAGCTAATGTTGTTGCAAATTCCCTTGCTAAGATGGCCAGAACTGTACTCAACCATAACATCACAAGAGAAGCTAGGACCAAAGGTATCATACTACTGGATCAGATAGAACTTCCATCTGTTAGGATTCCAAGACAACATCCTCCATGAAATGCAGCCCCTAATTTTAACTGATTTGCTGCGATGATTTATTAATGTTTTCTGTTGATCTTGTTGCGAAGGTTATGTTAAAGTTGTTGTTCATGTTGCTGTGATTGTGGCTATAGATGATTGTTGTGAGGTTTTGTAGATGGTGATGCCATGATTATACTAGGCCCATTTCTTGATGCTTGAAGTGATGATTTTGTCTGGTTGCTTCACTTTTGTTTCATCTATGCTGTGATGTTTTGTAACATTGCTCCATTTTTCTATCATGATATATGTTTTGTTTTAGCAACTTGATATTGTTATAATATTGCTCAATTTTATTATCATGATGCTATCATTTTTCATCATATATGATTAGAGGTGTTGTTCTTCTCCATCACATAATGATATGCTCCAAATTTATAGATTTTTTTACCATTTCCAAGTTTTTAGAATTTATTCAACTACATGGAAACTCTCTCTGCCGGATAATTTGTTTCGTTTGCAGTTCCATGTTGTGAACTAATGCACATCATTCCAAGGAACCTAAAAGGAAGAATCTCATTGAGAAGGAAGGAACCCGACTCACAGGCCAAGTGACTGAGATCCAGTCTCTCTCCATATCATTGCATCAACTTCTTGACTTCCGGTGAACAAGAAGTTTGTAGTTCTTTCATGTCTAGCCATTTCTAAACTCACACAGGGGTGAAGGTTTGGTGAATGGAATCACATGATTTAATGTAAATAGGGAAGAACCTTATTGAGTTGATCATGTATAGTCCTCATTTTGATGGCAATCCAAGTTATCTTTTTGATTAAAATCAGCAATCACTAACATCTGCAAGGGGCAAGGCTCGAATCATGGTTATTTGATTTCAGTTTGAAGAGGCATGGGGAGCCTATAAAATCCCTTCACTAATTAAAAAAAAACCCAAAAGAAACCAGCCAAAGTAGTTAAAATCATCCAAACAAGTTAGAATCTACAAATCTACTATGTTATCTCAAAAGGAATCGCCAAAAATCAGTATTAAAACGACTTTGTACTCGAATTTCTCCTAAAACAATTTAGAGAGTAGATCAGAAGCCAAGTCAATTTTACTGGATTAAAGATCGCCTGAAAAACTAACTTGACACATATTTTTGGGTCTAATTTCATTTTAAAAAAGCAAGACGCATTTTCTAAAAATACCATTTTGCTGCATTATAACTAAAAAATCTAAAGACAGAAACTAAAAAATAATATAGGATAAAAGAAGCAAAACGAAGAAGAAAAGAAAAAAAATAGAAACCAAAACGACCTTAGGTTTGGTTGCGCGGCCTTTAAGCAAAATCCTTTTCCCCGCCACTAGTTACGTCGTCGACCGGCGGCTGAAAATGACCATGTTCCGGTGGTGTCTTCGTGAACAACCAGATCCAACGGAGATCTGCATTGATTTTTCATAGACTCGGAGAGTGAGCCCAAATATCCTTCATTTCAGACCCGCCAAGTTTCCTCGTTGAAGTCCCATAGAACACCTGATTTCTTTTGTCAGAGGTCTCCGTTGCAGCCACCACATGGTTGTTGTGGTAACAACCGAAAACGGTGGTCGGATGAGTGATTAGCAACGAAGAGAGGTGAAGAGATTGACAGTGAGTACGACAGGGAGCTGGGTGAAAAGATCCATTGGCGGTACTAGGCTAAGGATTAGGATTTAAGTAGAGATGGAGTTAGATTAGGCTAATAGAGGTGACCTAAGTGTTGAGGGAGGCTTTCGAAGTTGATGGTGGTGGTAACCTCTTTCGACGACAACAGAATATTAGGTTTTTTTTTGTATAAATGTACTTTTCTTAACGTGAAATAATAAAGTAATTTTACTAATAAAATACATAGACTTGAAATGTTCAATCTGTACAGAAAATTACTAAGCTAATGTTTTTAAAACTTATTTGTACTTAAATTAAATAAAATTTTGGATATAATTATTTAATATAGCTATTGATATATTATTCTTGTATTTTATAATGTTCAGTTCAAATTAATTTAGTTTGACAATAAATGAGTTGGGAGAATAGCTAAAAATCAGTTTAGTAAGGATCATTATGAGTGATTTTCAAACTTATGAAACAAATTAAGAACGGGTTGGAGGTTAAGCTCAGGGATCAAAAGAATAATCAATTAGCTCTTTGCAAAATATACTGATGTAAACCAAAACAGAGCACCCTTTTCTGAAAAGAAAAAAAAACTGAGTAACCCTTTGGGGAGCTACCGCTGCCGCTGCCACCTTTACTGGCGGGCCTGTAGCTCCCTCCCTCCCCTTTTCCTTTCCGCTTTTTCGTTCTTTCTTGCTTCCTGTCTTTTCCATTTACTAGATCTGAGTTAGGGTATTAGTTTATGCCCCTTTCCAATCGCAGTAGCTAAATTCTGGTGAGAACGTAACGTACAACTGGCCGGCGAAAAAAATTAGGTCTGGTAACATTCGACGAGGCAAAAAGGTAAAATTCAATCCAATCAAAGATTTAGCCAACGGTGGCGATCCGATCAACACCAGCAATCCAGTCATCGGCGGGGAACCGGTCAAAGGTAGCATTCCGGTCAATGGTCAGGTTAATAACGGCCATCAAACGGTTAATGAATGGATTACGATTGACGACGATCAAGGAATGGATCACGTCCAACTAACTTAGCACAGTAAACGAGTGGAGTAAGGTCAACAAACGGAGTACGTTCAACGGAGGGAGTATGTTCAACGAACGGAGCATGGTCAAAGACGGTTAACAAATTCAAGCACGATCAATGAAGTGAGCATGGTCACTGAATGGAGCATGGTGGTCAACGACATTCAAGGACTGTCAATGAACGGTCAAAGAACCGGAGTACGTTCAACGAACGGAGCACGGTCAACGGCGGCCAATGAACGGAGAACGGTCAATGAATGAAGCACGGGGGTCAATTTCCAGACGACGGTCATCAACAACCCGATCAGCAATGGCTAAAGAAGCCCGGTCAAAGCATACAATGTCCCGGTCAAAGGCGAACAAAGTCCAGAGGGGCTCATCAGGTCATTGGCAGTGGGCGGCGATACACTATTCCCCACCTTAGCCCTTCCGATGTCTAGGCCTAAAGCACATCCTGCCTATTCTCTTTATTTTAATCTTATTCCTTAACCTTATAAGCTATAAATGAGCTACATTGTAGCATGATTTCCCTGGATGAAAGCGAGGTTTTAGTTAACTAGTTTAGAGCGTTGTGTTCGACTGACCAAGCGCAACTCCGGTTCTCCCCCAAATAAATGATGATCTTTAAGTCTCTATACGCCAAGTGGCATGGAGAAAGCTCTCATACACCATGCTGGTGTCGAGTTCGATCTGATACACCTTCACGGTCTATCAAGTGAGACGCTCACCCCACTCACCCTATGTGAGCTAATCACGTGGATTTATTTTCACCTTGTAATAGTTATGTTTTTTTCCATTTTAGTTATGGTGTTTCAATAGTATATTAGTGCATCAATTGTAATAGAAGATAGATTAGCAGTAGTACTAGTGTATCACCAAAATTGTAAATCATTTCTATATGTTAATGAGAAGAGCCCTACTATTTATTTTAAAAAATAAAATAATACACGGATGTATAATAGTAGGACGCTTTCACAAAATTCTTTTTCTGATAAGTCTCATTCAACGCAAACCTTTTTTGCCGTTGGTCTCTCATTCTCAAAAGAACCTTTATCTAGAATGGTTCATGCTCTCTTATCTTCTTCCCCTTGCCTTTTGATCAACTGGTTTCTAGCAGAGTTGAACCTTTGGTGAGACAAAAATTGTGACAAAAATGTTGGTTTTCAGTAGAAATTGCATTCACTGCAAAAAAAAATAATTTTGAAATTGCATTCACTGCAATTTGTTTTTTGCTTTTAGGGATTTTTGAAGTAGACACTAGTGCATGAAACACTATTACAAACTAAAGTGTTACTTTAACTGCTAAAAAGGTTTAGTCGGATTATTCCAACACTTTTACAAATATTATTTCAGATGATGTTGCATTAAATATAATACAACACTTTTAAGATTTAAGTTACATTTTACAAAGATTTAATTAATACTTTATAAGTTATTGTATCCTTTTAATAGGTATTGGTAGAAAAGTTTTGCGATAATTCTAATTTATAGTAGTGAAAAGGCTACGAATGCTTTATGAAGGATAATTCGGTATTATTGAGAGGTCAAGTGGTAAAAACCACACTCTCTATAATTGAGAGGTCAGGGATTCAAAACACACTCTCAGCAAGAATTGTGAATATTAGAGCAATTTCTTGTTGGGGATTACCCAGTGTCATGGGACCTTGTCGGTGGTCCCCGTTTTGGTTTCCCAACCTGCAGGTGGTCGATGATGGTGAGATCATGGTGGTTCCGGATGGCGGTTCGTTGGTGGTGCAGCGTTTGGGTGTTCTCAGGAGGGCATCCCTAGCTATTCAAATGGATGGAGTGCCAGACTCCACTGAGCTTCAACAGATTCAATGGTGGTGTCTTCTAGTTAGGCTCTAGATTAGCATGTTTATATGTAATTTGGTTGCTTATATGTAATCTTTAAAAAAAAGATAATTCGGT
>JAUOBV010501983.1:0-10040 GCA_032360425.1 Rubia occidens | reverse complement strand
TTTAATGGAAGTTTATGGATTGTTTATGGGATCGTGAATTGTTTGTTGTAGGAAATATTCTCTCTACCCAGAAGAATAGAATCATTAAACATCGAATGAAGCAAGAAATGCTTGGAATTTTAGGATTGATAGTTGATGTTGTGTTTTTGACATTACAGATTTTTTTTAAAAAAAATTGGATGAAATTTCAGTGTGTAATAACATTTTAAATTTTAGGTTAAAGTAAGAAATTTACTGGATGAGTTGGTAGTCAGCCTGACATGTTTTTCTACCGTAGAAAAATACCACTCCAAATTCTCTCTCTGAAAATTGATTTAGGACAGAGGGAGTACCACTTATCAATAGTAAAAACTCAATCAGTAATCATGGCATCATCGTACCTTTCAGCAATGGTAGTCAAGAAGGTATATTTATTATTTTTCCGTAAACGTCTTTGAAAAGTGGATGTGGAGTTCTAAATATCTTCATTGCAAGGTATGTAGACTAGAGACATGCTTGACATGTTTATACATGTGGCTAATTTGGTTTAGGTATGATACTGTATGATGGATGTGCATATATAGGTAGAATGTGCATTATAATACTAATATTTGTGCATTTTTCGATGAAAGGTTTTCTTTTATTCAAATCAATACTCCAAAATCTGTTTATACTATCTCTCTTAGCCTATTTACAAGCTAAATTTTCTTCTCCCTTTTCTCCTTACTACGTTTACAAAACCTACCCAGAAAACAAATCAAAACATGTTATGTGCCTTTCCTGATCAAAACTAGCAAAACAAAACGAAACTTTTCATAACTTTTCTGCACTACAGCTCCATAATTTCAAAACTTCTCATTGTTTGATTCATCATCTTCCTAATCTCCATCTTGTATTTTTTATCCCTCCAATCACATATATCCTAGATCTGAAGTGCTACAACTTATGCCTTAATTTTCTACTGCAAGAATATCCTGATGTGCCTTAATATTTGTGCATTATAATATTTTTATAATAATTAAAATTAAATTATAATAATGTCACCTATACTATATACTAAAAGAGCAACTCTTTGGCCAAATGTAACCCCACACTTAGTCACATCAGCTTTAATAAATTTTGACAAGTGACACCCTCAAATCTTGACACATCAATTAATCATTCCATTATTACTTTGAGAAATGCTACATCTCTTATATTCTTTAGTCCTTCCATCTTTCTCTCTCCACTTTTGCTTATTCCAAAACATTTACTCCTCCTTATTCCATTTTATTCCTTGCATTTTTAATGTATTATCTCAATACATAATCAATTGCTTCATTTAAAATAATTTATTTTCCAGGAATAAACTGAAATACGTTGGAATGCCGGTATATTGCCAAAGGAATTCCTTTATGGAAAACTTAAATATCTACAAAGATTGAATTAATATTTTTAAAATTTTAAAATTAAATATATTATAATATTAATAAATTCATTCTTAATACTGCATCATGTATAATTCTCATATAAATAATAAACATGTATTAATTATTAAATTATAAATTATGTTTTATTGTTAATCATTTTCATTCATAAATCCGTGGATCGACACGGGTATTTTCTAGTATAATATAAAGTACACTAAATATGGCACTCTCATAGAGTGCATTGTAAAATTATCCCATCCTTAGTTCATGACTATTAATTCGTATGCAATGTGCATGCAAACTCTTCCAATTGTGAAGTCTATTTATATTTTAAGGGCATTGTAAGAAAATGCTGCAATGTTTTTTTCCCTATTTAGTTGATGTCTTGTTTCTAAATGCAGTGTGCATAATAAAACTTAAAATTGTCCAGTTCATTGATGCTAGAAATGTATCGTTAAAGAAGTTTTTTTAAATGCACTGATTTCTTCTATGATTTTCATGACACAGGTGACTGTTTTTTAATTAGCTTCTTCTGGAGAGACGTCAAGATGAAACATGATTACATGATTTTTGGCGATTTGGTAATTCACGACACTACTTATTGTACGAACATGTACGATATGGTTTGTTCTTTGTTTGTAAGAGTCAATAACCACACACACAATTGTATATTTGGATGTGGCTTTGTATTAAATGAGAAAGTTGAGTCATTTGCTTAGTTGCTCAAGGCATTTCTTAAGTTGATGGATGGCTTGCAACCTAAAATTTTGATGACTAATCAAGATATAGCAATGGCTTCTGCAATTAAGTGGGATTTTCCCGAAAGTCATCATAGTCTTTGTTGTTGGTACATAGTTGAAAATTCAAAGAAACACATTCAAAACTCGTGGAACAAAAAAGAATCCTTGATGTATTTAATCATGTGCTCTTGTATTGCGATACAGTTCAAGAGTTTGACTATTTTTGGATGAGGTATGTTACTATTATATACTCACATAATTATGTTACATTGCACATTACTTTGTTTCAAATTCACATTATGCTATTGACCATTGCACTTATGTTGAATTCTTAAATAATATCGTGGTTTTATAATTGTGGTTGGTTCCATTTTACTCACTCGTCTATATATTGTCTAACATAATTTTTTCATTTCGAATTGAAGAATGACAAGTGATTATAATTGTACTAACAAGCCATGGTTGAAAAGGCTTTATGGGGGAAAATGGTGTCTAACATTCTCCAAAGACCCCTTCTCAGCAGTTATTCTATCTTCGCAAAGGAGTGAAACCACAAACCATTATGTTTCAAGAAAACTGCATAAAAAACGTCCTTAGTCGGGTTCTACAACTATTTTTGTGAAGTAGTGTATGAGTGATGGAGCAATGAACGTACAGGAAATACTCATTGCTGGGAGGGATTGCCGCAAATGGCTCTTTAAGATATCAACATTCTTTCACATGTCGTCTGTATATACACAATCGATACTTACAAGTTGTTTGAAGAACAATATATGAATGGAATATCCTGCAAACAACAACTACAATCATCATTGAGAAATGAGCTTGTTTACATAGTTTGAAGGCCCGAGATTGAATTTTTTCCTCACCAGGTAAACTTCGAAACTCGCACTCATACTGTTTATTGCAGTTGCATGAAATTTGAAGAGAAAGGAGTTCTATGTTTTCAATGTCTAGATATTTTAACATGATGTGCGTTGACAAAGTCCCTGGCATTTATATTTAAAATGTTGGACTAGATATGCAAAATCTGTGGATGAGATGGCTAATATGGGTGAGAATAGTTCAAGTCAAAATCAAATACTCTGACCTATTGTTTAGAGGACCAAGGTACAAAAATAATTATATGATTCGTTATCTGCTAGTGAATCCAATGAAGGTGCAAGGCGTTGTTGTGATGATTTATATCGAAACAATCCATCACTCGGAACCTAAATCAGACGCACCACAACACAACCATATCACAGTATTGAATCCCAAAAAAGAGAGGAAAAAGTGAGAGGAATTATAGGAAGAGGATCATAAGGTGAAAGATCTCTAACAGAATTAAGACGCGAAAAACAATTACAAGGAAGTATGGTAATCCAATCACCGGTACTAGTGGAAGTTACTCTCATCCATTATTTATTAATCCATATGTTAAGTAATAATATTATTGTCCATTTATAACTATGTTGTGTATTTCAAGAGTAATAATTATGTATTTCAATGGTATTTTTCTGCATTTCGATAGAAATTCATGAATGACTAATGGTTGTGCATTTTCATGTTATTGTCCATGCATTTTTGTGTTGATGTTCATGCATATCAATGTTTGTTTTCATATTTAACCTTTTAATATAAACTAATATAATTCAATTTAACAAATAATGGTAATGATATGTACAACTTTTTTACAACAAGAACCTTACACCTTAAACCCAGATGAAAAATAATGATGATATTTACAATTTATTACATCATAAACCCTATCTCTAACATGTATGAAGTCAAAACCCAAATTCTAAACCCTAAACCATTTGTTTAGGATGTAGCTTGGGGGATTTTGGGTTCACTGTTTAGGGTCTAGAGGTTTAGGGTTTAGTGTGGTTTGGGGTTGGGATTTAAGGTCTAGGGTTCACTATTTAGGGTTTAGGGTATATAATTTAGAGATTAGGGTTTAGGGGTTTAGGTTCACTATTTAGGGTTTAGGGTTTAGATGACTGTTTTCGGTTTTTGTATCTAAATCCTTCATTTTATAACCTATTTTGAGTCTAATGGATTTATGTCCTTACGAGCATCTGGATTCTATTTTGTAAGATCATTTCTAGATCACTCATAAGAAATGTAGCTTAGTGAATGTTATTCGCAAGGATGGTAGAATTCTGACGGTTATGAGTCAAAATGTTGTAGTAGATAGATTCACCGAAAAAAGAGCTAAGTATGGAAAATTAAAATAATGACACAGGTCATGCAATCTGACACGACCCATTCCATAGCTTGTGTTGAGGAAGTGAAGGCCACAAGACGAGCCGTGCAATCCAGCACTTTTTGTGCTCGAAGAACTACAAATACTGAAGATCCAAATGACGGGATGTTCAACCTGGCACATCTCGCACGATCAGAAGACATTCTGAAGTTCTCCGCACAACCACAACCTCCATTTATCTGTTTAGTACTAGCTATTTGATACCCGATCATGGGTTGTATCCGGCTAACCATTAAATTCTAGTATCTCTATGGATGACCCCGGACTTGCCCCTAGCTACTTTGTTGTAGTTAGGAGTGAATACGGAAGAAACATTATAAATTCTTATCTTTGATTCTTACGTCTTGTGGGATAACAATCTCGTGAGGTGTGGGTTAAATTTTGGCATTGTTGCCGGGGAATACTAGTTTCATTTAATTGTTAGCTTACATAACTAGTTGGTAGAGTAGTTTATACTTTTGTTTTTGTAGTGTTTGTTGGTTGTTGTGTAGATCTTATTTGGCAGCTTTTATTTGTTATCCTAATCTCGTGTGCTAGTGTTGGCTGAGGACGAGTATTGTATCATTCCTAGTTTAGGGTACATATTCGTGCCACTAACTTAGGAACTTCACACTGCTTACCGGAAAATATAGGTAGACAGCAAAGGATAAGGAGAAGGGCTAACGAAACGGTTCCACGAAAGCCAAGTGTTGAGGTTGAGACTATGACCAACATGGTGAAAAATAACTGGACATTTAGGGAGTTGATGGCTCCTAACTTGGAGAATCAAACCTTGTGTATCATCTTTTCTCCCCTTCCACTAAACAATGCAAGCGAGTTGAAGAGTGGCATGATCCAGTGCCTACCGACGTTCCACGGGATGGTTGGCGAAGATCCAAACAAGCATTTTTTTTTGGAATTCCTCTTAGTTTGCACAAATATGAAGTGGTCGGGAGTCTCTTAAGAGGACTACAACTTGAGGTCCTTCATCTTCTTACGCCAAGATGTGGCGAGGGACTGGTTGTGCTACCTTCCACTCAGGTGTATAACATCGTAGATGGGCATGAAGAGGTAATTTCTCCATAAGTTCTGCCCTGCCTCCAAATCAGCCAGCCTAAAGAAGCAGTTGTCCAATATATCTCAGTTTCCAAACGAGACACTTTATGAGTATTAAGAATGATTCAAGAGGCTGCTCGCTAGCTGTCCCTACCATTATTTCAAGGTCGGGGACCTAGTGTATTATTTCTTCAAAGAAATCTATGACGACGGTATGAGAAAGGTGAGTCACATGCAATGGTGCTCTTCAAAGAAATGGGCAATGGGACAAGGTAGTTTGGGACCTAGACGAGGATTAAGGTGGTGGACGAGCCAACTCACTTCCCGAAATTGGATGAGCAAGTCCAATCTCTTGCATCTATGATGAAAGAGTTTATGAAAGGGAAAACTCAAGCTACGATGTGTGGTGTTTGCATCCTAGATCACCAGACTGATATGTGCCCGCTAGTAGCAGATGAGTTTGAAGAAGTCAACGAATTGGAGTACCAAGGAGGTAACCATCAATTTGGTAGGGGGAAATAAGGGTTCCGAGGGAACCAATAAGGAGACAACATCAATCAAGACCCCTAACGGCAACACCTTTAACCCCCGCTACCATGACCACCCTAATTTTTGTTGGTGTGATGACCAACAAGATCAAGGAAATGTGTATAGGGGTGGACAACAATGGTAAAATCAGGGAGGTGCTCCGCCACAACCTTATCCAAGGGGTCAAGGACCTTCAAACAATCGTGAGGCCCTTTACAAGTTAGAGCAGGATGAATTGTTATAGGTTATTTCTCAAGTTACAAAGAGCAATGATGTCATTGAGGTGAATACTAGGTGAGGTATTGAAGAGTTGGGCACGATGGATTTCTCAAGTATTAATAACCTTAAGGTTAAGTGGGGCAATTGGCCACCTCAGTTAGCCGACTCGAAGCAAAAGATGCTGGCAAGTTACCTTCCCAACCCAAAAAACAATCATAGGAATGTGAGTGCTCTCAAGAGGATGATCAAATGGTGGAGAAAGCCAAGTCCACTCTTGAGGAGAAAGAAGTACTCGTTGAGGAAGAATCCAAGGAAGGGCTCTCTACCACTAAAGAGAAGGAATTAATCCCTCCACCTCCATTCTGGAAACTTTGATGAGTCGGGCAAAAGTGGCGTCTAACAAGGAGTAAATCCACAAAATCTTCTAGAGGTGTGAGGTTAGTATCCACTTCTAGATGTAATTAATAAAATCCCACTTTATGCTAAATTTCTTTAAAATGAATGTAATAGGAAGAGGCCTAAGCCATTGAAAAAGGCATGGAAAAATGAAAATAGGGGATTAGCCACTTTAGCTCACAAACGTCAACCTAAAAAGTGTGACGATCCCGGCATGTCGTCAATTCCCATCCACTTAGGTGGTAAAGAAGTTAGTGATGTCATGATAGAAATTAGATCCTCAATCAATTTCATTCCCTATAGCCTCTATAAAACTCTTGATCTAGGGAAACTTCGGGAGACTAGGGTAATAGTCACTTGGCCGATCATTCCCAAGCTAGTTCCAGGGAGTTAGTTAGGGATGTTATGGTTAGAGTTGGAAAATTAGTGTTTCCGGCGGACTTCTATGGCCTCAATATGTCGCACGATGGAGATGCACCCAAATCTTATTGGTTCAACTAGTGGAGACTCTTGGAACAACTTGAGTAATAAGTTCCCAAGTGAGCATATTATGGGGACCACCAAACACATCTAGTTGTTGCATAATTGACTCAAATAGATGCTCATCATAAACTTTTTTCCCTCCTCTTCCTATTGATCAGAAGCATTCATCCAAAATTATACCTAAATATTAGCCAATGGGAATGGGGAGATCTTTTTCTCAAAATATCTTGGACTAAGATAGATGTTCACCTAAGGACATTAACCCTAGAAGATGACACAGATAAGGTTGGCTTTGAAATTTATAAATTTAATCATGCTTCATCATCTTATTTTGCATGCAATGGAATACTTGTTTTTGATGAGTTTGATCATATTAATGAATCTTGTATGAGTGATGATTGAGACGAGATGCTATCTAATATTGAGACCTTGCATGCTCTAACCTCATTGAATGATAATGTTGATGATGTTATCGTTGATAAGAATGATGTCAATGTTCCATATGATATTGAGACCTTTTGTTTTCCAAATATGAGGACTAACATGCAGCGGGAAAGGAAATGGGTTAAGGAGTTTAAACCTCCTAAACCTCTTCCAATGCATAAAGTTAACGAGAAAGTGTCGACAATTGTGAAAGATGGGCATGTATGGTATGTGGATCTAAAGGTAAGAGGTAGGCCTCGTCAATTCTGGAGACCCGTTCATACGGACATGGTTGTGGGTGAGTTTGTGCCGGTAGGTTTATCTTAGGTCTTGAAAATGCATGAAAAATAAGTCATGAGGATACAGTAAAGAAACAATGCTTTTACTATTTTGAGTAGATTGTGTGTTATTGTGATTTTGGATCGTTCTTTATTAATTTTATAGTTTTTAGAGAATTTTAGTAATCAATATTTTGATTGGGAACTGAATTATGCTTGGTTTTTTTGTTTTTGATTTTAGGGATGATTTGGGACAAAAATGGAGGAAGGGGTCCAAAAAGTTCTTGTGGCACAAGTCATGCTAAGCCTCTTGCCAGATGAATGGCACGAGGTATTCAATTGGCATGACCTGTGCCATTTGAATGTCGCCTAGATTGTCCAATGAACATGCACAAGCCATTTAAAAAAACCTCATTTTTTCAGCAGAAGCCTAACTACTCTCTTTTCATGACTTAACGTCTACCCGACCAAAAATCCCTTCATAATTCCCACATTTCTTTGTCCAAATTCAACAAAATTTGTCCCAAAGTGCCCCTACTCAATTTTTTCACAAACCCCAACCAAATTCCCAACTAATTAAATCCTAAATTTGCCCAGATTTGTAGAAACCCAGTGTGACCATTTCAAGTTCTTTCTCTAATAAACTCAAAATTTCCTCCGGTTTACGTGTTGTGGATCATTAAGTTTTGCTATAAAGGGGATTTTACACGTCCCTCAAGGTTCAATTCATCATATTCCTCCAACGATCTCCAAAAAGGTATTTTGCAAATACCCTATTTCTCCAGAATTAGGATTTTAGGTGTGCATGCTAGACTATTTTGGTTTGGGATTAAAGATTATTTTGCATTGGGTTTACTGGGTATTGGAGTGATTTTGTGGATTGCTCTGATCTACTTGTTCTATGAGTGAGTTTGGGTTTGTAGCTTTGTTGTTCTATGTTATTTTTCTTTCATTATACCGCCCAGACGTAGCATGTTGAGATCTGGATCGAGCCCTCCCTTTTAAAGACTTCAGAGGCTTAACCCAATTCAATAGGAGTGATGGGTTTGGCTATGTTGAGGCCCCATAATTGAGACCTAATTTGTGAATGAGAAAGTCCTAAAATTGCTTAAGCTTCACAGATCGGTCAATAATCTTCTTAAGATGGTCGGCTTGGAGGGTTTCATAGAGAAAGTGGTCGTCACGTAGAGGAGATACACTGTCGAGTTCCTTGTCATTGTCAAGCAAGGATTCAATGAGAAGGCCCATCCGGTGAAACACTTTCACTTGGGAGACGAGAACAGCACCATGACTTATATGAGACTCCCTTAGAAAGATATGACCCACCTCAGGTTGGCATTCACTCTTCTGGACCTTCTTGTTGAGCCCGAATGAGAGCTAGGATGACCATGATGAGGAGGTTGAGACACATATTCAGGGGCATGCCCCCGTGGATGAGGATTGAATTCAGCCATAGCCACATCCACAATATGTAGATTTCCAGTCAGTGTTATAATCACCGCCTTTTAAGCATCATGTAGTCCAACCATCTCTGTCTTTGGGCTCTGTTCACATAGAGGATATTCCTTACCACTATCTGGGACAGAGTTCTAGGTGTTTTCAGCGGACATAGCCGGTTAGGCACAACATCTCATCCCACTTTGATTATTTCAGAGATTAGGCCGGCCCTAGTGAGCCTCATCCGTGGCAACATCTGTGGCAAACTCCTTTCCTGGAGTATGCTTAACCAGATTTCAGACAACCTAGCTATTCACAGCCACCACCTCAGGAGCTCGAGTGGATGCGAGAGTGGGGTGACACTATCTTTGGGACCATACATGATGTGAGTCACCTTGCTTACAAGTTTGATCAGCATGAGGCAAAGACAGCTAGCTGACCGCTTTGATGGTTAGGTTTACTAGTTGAGGTATGATGTGGCAGACCTTTAACATAGTATGGCCTGGATCACACAAAGGATGAGAGTTGCAGGCATAAGAGATGGACAACCTTATTGTGGTCTGCGTGGGGAAGGGAGTGGAGCTGGATGTGGCGTACGATATTAATGTTGAGTGATTTCGACCTCTTTCTTACCTTGGTTACATGCATTGGGGACAATTCATCGATTAAGTGTGGGGGAGGGAGTCGAAACACTCCATGGCATCATATTTCTTTGCTTCTACTATTTCTTGTGTTGATGATGAACTATTTCCCTTTTATTTTCTCTTTTTTTTTTAAAAAAAACTTGTTTTTGTTTCTTGTTTGAAAGTTTTTTTTATAAGTGTGAGGGAACCTTTGATTGTAGTATTTGGTATGTTAATATATT
>JAUOBV010501874.1:0-10041 GCA_032360425.1 Rubia occidens | reverse complement strand
GCCAACTTTGACTCGCAAGACATTGATATGTTCTTCGGAATCCCTACATTTGAGCTTCAAATTGTTAAAATGAATGATTTTAGGTTAACATACTCAAATTTCAAAGATAAATTATCAAAGGTTGAACATGGAATGAGACAAAAATAATGTTTTTGGCAGGTATCATTCCATAAGCTAACAGTATAGGATCATAATACTGATTTACGGAAGGTATTTTTGGTGGATTTCTGAAGAGTTTTAGGCTGATTGTCAGTACAGTATAACACAGAGCATGGTATATAACACACCCCAATCAAATGATGGTATCTGGACATTAGCATTGGCAATTGTTGTTCAATACAAGTTTCAGCAAGCTGTTATTTGTTCAGTAGAAGAGGAATGTGTGTGGCGCCCCACGCAGAAGGGGCTTCTAAATTGGAGCAGGCGTCGATACTGTATCGGGTAGCAGCGTACGGCGGAAGAACTTGGACTTTTTGGAGCAATGGAGATTAGTATGAGCTCAAAATGAAGGTGATTTATGAATTCCCAGAAGAACGAAAAACAGGCACATGAAGGGTTGAGCTTTCTATGAATGAATGCTTCCTTGGATTCTCGGAAAGAACGAAAAATAAAGCACCTAAAGGGGTGAAATTTATGAGAATTAATGCTTCTTTGCATCTTAATACTACCAAACCATTAATTTTTAGCATTTTCCACATGAACTCGAGAACTAAATCGTGTCTCTATTGATAATTGTGCCCTAGCTACAGAAAACAGGGGAGGGCTGGAGAAATGGGTGAGGGAGTTGATAGATGAAGAAGGAGGTTGATCAGGGAACAAATAATGGCATTATAGTCTTTTCAGTTTTTCATTTTTATTCAAGGGGTAAAATGGTCTTTTCATTTAATTCCGGTCAATTTTTTGCTGACTATTGAAGTCAAAGCAGTTTAGGGTTCGTTTGGCACATATATCAATAAGTTAGGGTTAGTTTGGCACTTTCTGATTTTATAGGGTTATGTTGGCACTTTCGTCCAAAAGATAGGGTTATTTTAGCACTTAACTCAAATTAATATATGTATATATATACACTCTGCTACGTTGGAAACCTGAAAGCACAAATTAGGCAAAATGGGAAGAAATCCTGGATAGGTCGAAAAAACTAGGTAAAAATGATAGGCTGGTCCCGGCTAGGTTGGAAAATCTAGGGAAAATGAGAAGCCATATGGAAAAAGGTGAGAAGTGAGCTCAACGTGTGTGAATGCTAGAATGAAAACCCAGAAGGGCTCCTAGGTAAAATAAGGGAAATGAGAGAAATTGGAAATGATAAAATTGAACATTTTTTGGCCATCTTTGGCTGTTTCTTCATCAAAATCTCTTGGATTCTCTTCGGAAAATTATTTGGCGGAGTAAGCTAGCATAGAACTTATCATTCAACTTTGCTTTTTTCCCTTTTTCGTTTATGTATTCTTGGTGGATAGGTTACTTTAGCATCTTCGGGAAGAGAGAGAGATGTGAGATTCTTATAATATTTGGGGGGAACTAGGTTAGCTTTGGAATAAGTTGAATGTGTTGGTTAATTTATCTCGGCATGCTACATTCCTCTTGGATCTTTTCTCATTTTTGTCTACTCGAGGACAAGTAAGGGTTTAAGTGTAGGGGGATTGATGTGCACCTTTATGCATGCGTTAACCAATGCATTCGAAACATTTATTATCATGTTTTGTTTTGTTGATTGTTAGTTTCAGTTAGGTTTCCACGACAAAGGGTATAGACGACCATTATTGGTTTTCTTGTCTAAATCCTGAGTTTTGTAGACTTAATTGAAGCTAATGGACACTTTTTATTCACGAGAACTTAGATTTTCCTTTTGTAATCCTACAAGTAGGTTCCTTGGGAGTACCTTTTCATCATTTTGTAGAAGGTCATCGGCGAGGGTAGTAGAGATATTTGAAAGCCATTCGTAAGAATGGTAGAAGATATCGAAGGTCATTCGCAAGGATGGTGGTAGATTGAAGGCCACAAACTCTAAATGCATGGTAGCAGATTTATTGAGCCCAAAAAAGGCATATTTGAAGTTCAAGAAGGTCAAGAACGGAAGACTGTGCCAACCAGCCGAATCACCCGGCCGGCCAACCGGTCGACACAAAGCCTTTGCACGAGCCAACTTCAGCTTTACACAACCCGTGAAAATTGGTCTGCACAGCCTGTGCAAACCCACATGGGTCGTGAAACAACCCCTAACACAGGTCATGCAAATCTATGCAGGTTGCACCACTCGCGCCCAAAGGTCACTCCAAACGGTCTGCGTCGTTTCAAGTTTCAAAAGTGAAGACCAGCCCACGAAGTATGAAAAATGGCACGGCCCATGCCGTTCAACTGAGCAAAAATTTCTTCCAACCGACGGATCACACCAAATGATACGGGGTACGTAAATCAGAAGTTCAAGATGCGACACCAGCCCACGGCCCGTGCTGGTCTATGCGACCCGTACCGGAACAACCCTACATGGCTCGCACCGTGACACTCACCCTGCGCCAGCACCAGGCTTCACGGTCCGTGCCCCAGCGCGCTCCCCACATCGACACAACCTTGCATAGACCGTGCCATTTTCCACTGGCCACGCAAATTGCAGTTGCAAGGGTTTCTAGGCTATTTTTGGGCCTTTTCATTGCCCAATTCCCTAATATTATATATATGGACCTATGTCTACTTGGGTTTAATTTTATGCTCATTTTTAGACTTAAATAATAGGGTAGAGAGAGAAAGTTCTCTTCTCTCTCTATGTTATTTTCTCTTCTTCTCTTTATTTTTCTTTTGCCCAAAAGTGTTGAATCCAATGAAATACTTGGGTTCAATGCTTAGGAGTAGTTTATTTACTTGGGGATTGTGTTTGTATTCAATAATTAATGTTTGTTTTGTGAGATTCCGTATATCTACCTATTTCTATGTGTTTGTGATTATTATGTTGGTTTGTTCTTCATATTCTTGTAAATTGCATGATTGTTACACTAATATTGGAACTCACCATAGTCTAATTTCATGTTGGTCCAATTATTGATAACCCCTCCCCAGGGGAAGGAAACCTAGATGTACTTGGGGTAACAATTGTCCATAACCGTATTGGTGTATGCACGTGGGTTGCCGAGTCAACGTTACGATCGACCATACACTAGTAAGACAGCGAGTTGGTCCAAAGGGATACAGGTAGAGATAGCTAGAATAGCAAACTAGGGTTAGCCTTAAAACCCTAGAGCCATCGATAAAGTACTTCACCCCTTTTGCTTTTTGGGCCTAGGGAGAAGCATTCGTGGTGTAGTTCCCGGGACATAATAGCACGGGGGATATTCATATATGCATAGCAGGCAGGGCCGTTGTTGCACTCCCCTAATTACGGAGGCAGTGCCGATGGAAGATTACATGTCCACCCTACCTGACAAGTATGGGGAAGTGTTAACCATCGAACACACCGCGTGTCACAAACACTAGAATAGGTTTGTAGCTCTTGTATTTGATGGAATCGAGGATCGAGACAACATTAATCATGTTACGCAAATACTCACCAAGTGTCAGTTTATATAGTTTAATCTTGTGTTAATTGCATGCTAGTAGTTGTTAGTAACCCCCCCCACCTGTTTTACAAACACTGATTATTCCTAACGCGTGATCAGATTGAAGATCCAATTGCGGCTGTGTTTAGTTGAATCTTAGATTCCTAATATCTCTATGGGTGATTCTGGTCTTACCATTATCTACCCCTTTTGGTAGCGTAGTAGTAGGAACGGGAGCAACAATAGAAATTCTATGTTGGACCTCACTTAGTCTCCTCTCAGTTAATAGTATATCTCCTGTGATTTATTAGCGATGCCTGGTGGGGGCAGGTCACATAAATCATGAAAAAATAAAACCAAAAAAATCCTCTAGCCTTCCATACTTTATCGAATGGGCGGCCAAATACTTCACAGTCCTACTTTCCCTTTTCAACTTAGCTTTTTTATTATATGCGTACCTAAATGCACCACAACATTTCATGTGGGAATATATTTTCCACCAGAACACCTAAACATCATGTGACTATCCTTCCAAACTCCAAAATTGTCTTGAATCCTATAAATAGGTGGATACAAAGTTAACATTTTTCACTACTCTTCAACTTCTAAAGCTGATAAAATTTGGAGAACAAAACGGGTAAGTGATAGTACTATCATCCCTAGTACAAACTTCCCTGAAACCTATAATCATACCCATAATTTGAGGATGAAGTTGAGCTAGAGCAACACTATAAGTCTCCAATATACTTAGGACAAAATTCGGAATGGATATGGTTAACCCATACAACAAATGGTGTTCATACACCAAAAAATACCCAGTAGGAGGGTTCCATGCACTCTCTCTTACACTCAGCATACTAATCTCACAATCGTTTTAGTAATGGGTAATACCCCTTCAACACGACTAAGTCATCTTCGGTCATAGAACTTTGACCATCCTCAACCACTTGACTACTCCCTTCTTCCCCTACACCATCTTTCCCAGTGACATCCTAACTACTAACATGCATCTCACTGCGAGTCACCTCATTGACACTAACATTAGGGCTAGAAATAGACGAAGAAGACTCAGAATGTACATTTACCATGATCTCGAAATATAAAAAATTGGAGAATAAATTACCTTCTTGAAATAAGCTCTCACGAAAAGTTCACTAGTTCCAGATAAATAAAATAGAAATGGAGATTTTGAATCTGTGTGAAGCACACCTACTTTTATAGAACTCTCAGGTAATACAAATCAAGAAAGTTACTTTACTGAAAATGTACCTTTTTGGTAAGAAACTAGAATCACAACACGTCTAAATAGGGAAACATGATTCATAATAATTTCTCGGCATGCTGCTTTATTCATACAATAAATATCCCTTGTTTTTCAGGACATTACTAACCACCTCTCGAAATTGATGGAATATTAATCTGTTATAGAAAAAAATTACATTCCATTTATGCTCAGCTCATTTAAAAATTCTTACAAATTCTAACATGTGTATTCTTCTACCCACGAACCCTACACATTTTTTTCCATGACTTCGTGGTTGGGGGCTAAGGTAAGTATATAACCTGTCCAAGCCCTGTTAGTCACAAGTGAGTACCATAAGCGATAGCTCCATTGAATCAGGAAAATTCCCTAAATCCGCAAAGACCGAGAACACCTCACCGTCACGATCAGACCTACCGTGGAAATAGCAAAAAGTAGTACTTTACCCTACGCCCTCTACTAGACCATGATCCAAGAGAAGAGAGCGCAATAATTGTACCACAATCACACGATCGAATCCCTATAAATATAAATAGAAGACAACAAAAAAATGTACGTGAAATTTTACTCCCCAGATGCATAGTCAATCAGACTATACTAACTTGATCATCAAATTTTCCTCCTCAAGGATATTTGTAGGTACTTGAAGAAGAAATGACTCGCCGTGGACTGATTTCGAGCACTATCATTATTCGAATGGAATTTAATATGTTGAGATCTATGGGAAACAATAAATAGGAATCAGATCGATGATATTATACCATATCCCCCGGCTATTCAGAAACAAGTTTTTGTGTTATACCATTAGCCTTAGTGTTAAGCCAATTATGCAATCTGTTGGTACTGATAGAATCTTTTAAACTAGAGGCATAGTTTTTTTAAAAGAAAAAATAGTTAGCACTAATAATGTGGTTTCAAAACGTTAATTTTTATAAAATAAAGCTTGATTTTGTTTATTTAGCTGATAATTTTCTTGTTCGTCGTGAATCACTTTTACAATAATTGTAGGAATCTTACTGAAAACAAGTTAGAATGTGGTATTGGCAGTCAATCCTCTTCATGCTAAGCTATTGGTAATCAAGTTGGTTGTAGGAAAATCTAACTTAAAGCCACTAATGCTAGAGACAAAATCAAATATAGTAGTTTAAATAATACATAATCAAATTCCTATTATATGAAGGCTTGTGGACATAGTATATTATATCTGGAAAGGCTTAAATCATTATAATATCCAGATCAAACCACACACAGCTTCAGAGACGCAAGTGCAGTTTTTCATTAGTTGGGAAAACATTTTGTAGCTATTAACAAAAATAAATCTCACGCCATATCAACAATACTAGTAGACCTGAACATAATCATAAATACTGGGAATTGTATCATAAATTTGTAGTCTCACTCGCAGAGGCACATATCATTGAAGTGTTTTTCCTCCCGACACTAGTGATTTTATTTTTGCAGATCAACTATTTATTTGTCTTGGAGGTGACTTTAATTGATTAATAATCAGTCAAAATATATTTTAGATTACTTCGAATCTAGTTGTATATTTTAGCTTTATTAGAGTTATTTCCATTGATTTCATATGCTGAAAATCAAACAAGGATATTTGTTCCGTATTTGGTTTGTGAGGTCAATTAATGACATAGGTCTTAACTTTCCTTTCCTTCATGTTTTCATACTTTATTGTTTTTGTTACTTTAGTATTTTCTTCATTTTTACACAACTTTTGTGTAGATTTCAAGCAAATTACGACAATATTCAGGCACTTCCAACGGTGACTTGCTGAAATATAGAATACTTCCAATAACAGGTTGTTGAAAATGATCTCTCGCTCATCGGTTTTGCTCCACCGGGAAAAGCATCATTTTAGTCTGTTGGCACTATAAATCCTATTTGCAACCCGAAAATTGGTGTCGATCTCTAACGATGATCAAGTGGCTGACTGAAGTAATTGATTCAGGTTTGGTGGTATAGGTGGGTATAATATGCTTCTAATGTCAAACGAAGGTTAGATCGGCCTTTATTTTTGTACAGGTAGAGAAGTACAACCTGAGATGAAGACAGTGCCAGTACATCTGCAAAGTTACCGCCACTTGGTGATTGGACCTCAAAGTTGGCTAGAATGCTTATAGAAAGTAAATTTTCTTCACTATAGGCGAAGATGGTTGTTTCTCTTGGATCTTGTTTTGGGAGGCCCAACTCTAGGGTTTCATGTTTGACAGGTGGCTAGGTTTTGATCTTTAGGCGGCCCTATAAATGTTTGTACCATGTCAAACAAGGAAGTAACAAGCCCAAATTTCAAAAATACATTTGTTAGTATAATTTTAGAGTTGTTTTAATAGTCAATTGACTTTTAAATTTAACTCTAGAATTTTATCATCTTTAATGAAATTCGAAGAATCCAATCCTTCTTGTTGTATAAAATTTATTATCAATTATAGCATAGTGAAAATGGACCAATTTTTCACAAAAAAAACATCATTTATACTATTAAAATTTTAAAAAAATCTCAAAATCTCAAAATCTTCATATTTATGATATCACTACTTTTTCCAGATTTTAAGCACTTTAATTTTGTAATACTCACATGTTACCTCCTGTCATGAAAAACTCCATTTATCACCGTATTTTAATTAGAATTTTCACTTGATTTGAGTATTCAAACTTAATAAAACATAAAATTACTATACGCTCAATTAATGGTTGAATATTTTTGGAAAAAATTACCCCCTGCCATCGCAACCCCACTATCACAATATTATCGTCACCTTCACTTCTCCAGCTCCCACCTCATGTAACACTACCTCTCAAAAAAATTCTTGTGTCATTGTTTGACACAATACTCACGACATCCCCAACTACCAACGCCTGCACCTCAGGCAACTATCCAACACTACCACTTTCGAAGCACTACCTCTCATATGCAGCTTACACCTACTACACAGGGCAGGAGAAAATTCTCTAAGAATAATTCTCTAGGCTATTTCAGGGTCTATTCTCTTTCCTTTTATTTATTTCTACCTTATGGATTAAGTTTCAGTTCACTTACATTCCCTCTAGCCTTTTTACAGCCCACTAGTTCATCCTCAGTGTCCTTCAAATCTAAGTAAATGGTCTTGTTTTATTGATTTTACTCATTTTCTTAGTCGTATAGCCTCTGATCAATTTTATTACCACTTTCTCATCATTCCTATGTAAATTCCATGCTTTTCCCTCATTGCAAAAGGAAATGCTCTTTTTAGCAAAATGAAAACCGATGGAGCTTAATAGTCTCATCTAATCTACCCCCAAGATCATATCTAACTCTCCAGGGGGAATTACTCTTTAGATCATAGCAAAACTTTAGCCATGCTTCCACAACACCGTAGAACAAAAAGTAGTTCCCTTAACTTGAGAACCATCAACCACATCCAATATAAACTGTCTTGTTGGAATTTGTCCCAGCCCTACTTCATGCATGATTTTAGGAACAATAAATTAACGATTCATTATTTCATTTAGCTAATATTACACTGTTCCTCCTTCCTTCTAACCATCCAATATAGTGATGGTGTTAATTATTATTTTTTGTTCCCTGTGAAAGAGGTAGAGGAAAGTGAGAGATAGTGGAATTCAAATATTTTGTGTAGAGTTTTGGGAAGAAATCCACAATACAAAGTGACTGAAAGATATTTCTACAAAATTTGGTGGAACAAGTATTTTCATGGTTGAATTTGTGAACAAAAGCTTTTGTAATGAAATGATAGAATGTGGAATCATTTTCTTTAATAGTACGCATGTCATCATAGAACCTTTGTCTATAAACTTTGAGTTAGAAAACCAAAAATTGTTCTGATGTGGGTGTAATTACCCAGACTTCCAATGGTATATTGGCAATCTAAATTGATAAGAAAAATCATAAGCCCATTAGGAATTCCTATTTTCTTGGATAAACCTACATTAGAGAAGGAGATCATGTCATATACGAGAGTACAAATTAAAGTTGAAATGGGGGAATCTTTGCCGGATAAACTGTTATTTCCAAATGAGAACAAACTGATAATGCATCAAGAGCTAAAGTTTGAGTGGAACCCTATCAAATTCTCAGAATATGGACTAAGAGGCCAGGGAGATGAGATGTGTATGAGGAAGGAGAAGAAAAAAAAAAATGACTGTCAAACAGGTGTATATTCCAGTAAGGAAAAACAAACAAATGCAGAAGGAAAATGGGACTAAGAAAGTGGATGAAAAGAAATGGAGAAAAAGTCAATCAGTAGAGAAAAGAAAATACATAAGACAAGAAAGGAAGGAAGGAAGAAGGTTGAAACCAGTAAAGATACAACAGGGGGATAGTTGGAAAAAGGATGAAAAGCAAAGTGGAAGACGCTTAAGGAGTTAAGTATGGAATGAGGAAATACACATCCTATCTTATCATCCTGGTGGATTGTAAGCTATTGCGCTTGAATATGAGAGGTTTGAAAATACGGGAAAACATGGATAGATTATGAACTTCTACATGCAGAAACAAGTGGGAATGATGAGACTATTGGAAACAAAGGTAAAAATAGAAAACCAAAAATAAAGTCTAGAAGAAGATAGGTCCAGGATGGAATATGATCTCAAATGGGGAAATATTGCAAGTGGGGAGAATATGGATAGGGTGGAGACAAGATTATTTTAAGGTGAATATAATCAGCAAAGGTAACTAGTGGATTGACCTGGAATGGAAGGTAAAAGCAATGAATCTGAATTGTTACTTAACAGTAGTCTATGGCTATAATACAACTGAGAAGTGAAAGTCGCTGTGGATTTACTTCACCAGTATGGGAAATAGAATAGACAAACTCTAGGTAATCAAAGGTGATTTTAATTAACCTCTGAAACTAAATGACATGGAGGGAGCAAATGCAGTGGAAGACAAAGAAATTCAGGACTTTTAGGAAGGGGTAAAGAAGCTACAATTGTGAAGATGAGAATAGTGGGACCTGAATATACTTGGAGTGATAGAAGATGCATAGGGGAAAGTATATACGGTAGAACTGACAGGAGCCTAATTAACCTTGAATGGGTGCAGGAGATGATGAATGATTTATATTATGAGGTGAAGGTAGAAAAACTTCTGATCACTTTCCACTACTTGTAACTTTGCAAAAGTCTATGGGAAAACATGAAATTCTAGTATTTTAACATGTGGTCACTATCCCCATTGTTTAGAGACATTGTGAAACTGATTTGGGAGGGTGGGATGATTTCACTCAAAAAATTTGTTCA
>JAUOBV010501764.1:0-10041 GCA_032360425.1 Rubia occidens | reverse complement strand
TATAAGACTCTCGCTCCACAAGAAGAATGGTATTGGTATTTTAACGAGAATACGTTGTCTGTACTAATAAAATTTTATTATCATTTCTGGTGGGACAATAAAAAAAAATCATTTCCTGTTTTAGACAAGCATATGTTGGAGAATCATTGTTGGATAGAAATTCCAATGGGACACGCCAAATGTATTTAGACAATCAAAGAAAATGGTTTCTATGTTACCAATGGTGTTAAACCTCCCGTTAAAATTAATGATTGAGAGTAACATCTATGTAATACGTGTACTTTTTAAATCTAAATTTTTTGGTCAATCTATCTTTTCTATGAAAGTAAAGAATTATGAGTCGGTATCTATGAGTTTTAACACTGATAAAATAAATGTTTCAGGAAAGGTTGCATGTCCATAAATTTATGGACGTGCCATTTTAATTTTTAACCTAAAACTTCTATTATTTTTTACCTAAATATTTTATTTTGTAAGTTCAAACATTCAATAATATACGTTTGAATGGGAAAATATAAAAAATATTATATAATAAGTACAATGTTTGACTTAAAAATATTATATTTAAAATTTAGTGTTTAATTTAACATATGCATTGTATAAGTGAAGAAATACAACGGATAATGAATATTTTTTAAACCTACACATGTATTAAAGCTAATAGTTAAAGGAGTTGTTACCTAAAGATTTGTCTAAGTTATAAGGTACTACATGTTCACTAGAAATTAAATCGCGATTAAGCTTAATACAATTAAAACTACATAATTGAGCAAGTTTGGTTAAGATTTGACGAATTGTCCCTTCAATATCCCAAGACACCAATTTGTTATTAACTAACGCAGATGCAGGTACCATTGAATCCATATTGAGAAGAAGGTATGTTGGGTACTCACTTTTCAATGCTGCTGATACAACTTTTAAGCAGGCCTTAGCTTCTGCTTGTGGTGGAGATACTGCTACAAAGAAATTCGAACCTGTCACATATTGCCTACTTGTATTGTTGTTGCAAAAGGATACCCTTCAACCTGCAGTACCTAATGCTCTTTGTTTTTGAAATGATCCATCTACTGTATTCACATTGATGTGATTATGAATTTCCAGATAATACAAGCTTCCTTGATTGTGCAGACTTAAGTTTTGATTTTTTTCCACCTTCGGGTTTGGTTTCTAATTGTCAACTATTGTTGTTGTTGCTGTTGCTGCTGCTGTTATAGTTCCTTTGAAAAATTAAGCAAAAAATTATCATTCCTCATTGATTTTGCAATTTTTTTGCGTTCAGATTTAAAATGTAAGCAGATAGATAGGATAATAGCCTCTTTATCCATTGCATAAAACAATACTTAACATCCTATCAGGGGCCCCAGATTGAAATCAAAATCTAGAGATGATAATCTCTATATTCTCTTTGAATCCTCACTGAAAAGATGTGTTTCATCCTTTTGTTGCCTTAGATATCTGGAGTAGTTTTGATTGAGTTCTATCCCTCGTCTTGATAAATTCTTTGTTGTTGGAAGTGATGAATTCATTAGTCTCTATATGAAGACTTGCAATTTATGAGGAATCTCAAGATTACATAATAATTTCGGAAATTTAATTACATCTGTCAATGTTCTGGTTTGTTGAGGCCAAATTTCTTTCAGAATGAGGTGATAAGCTTTCTTCACTGAGTAGAATCCATCTGTATTAGGTCTCCAGATAGGATTATTTGGTTCCAAAGAGTTCTTGTCAGTATAATTTGCAGCTATATTTGGAATAATGTGATGAGGGAAGATCGATCTTAGAAGTGGTTGTCTCCATTGATTATGCTAAGTTATAAGATCAGCCACTTTTAGTCCCGTTGTAATCCAATTTTAGAAGCTTCTGATAGAGTATTCTGCTGATTTGGTGCCATTGATAAGTAATTTTAACCTTTTTTCCATTCATAACCTTCTATACAAGGTTTTCTTTAACCACTCCTTTCGCCCAAAGAATCGATCTTCAACCCTATACATCTTCACTTTTTGGAACCATTGTAAGAAAATCCATGTTTTAAATATAATTATCTTTGTACATTCCCGAGTAAAGAGTTTCCATCCAAAATAATGGACCATGCATGTTTTCCAAGAAAATATTTATTCATGGCCTCCACAGGTCGTAATCCCAAGCCTTTATCTTCCTTTGATCTACATATATTTTTCTAAGCTTTCCAATGTATTTTCTTCTTGCAAGGCTCTCCTTCCCCAAATAAATTGTGCTATTATTTTGTCAAGTTTTGTAGCAATTTTTTTTGGTATTCTAGAGATTCCCAAAGGATAAATGGTCACTAAAGCTCGAACACGCTTAGCTAAGGTAATTCTTCTCGAAAATGATAATAACCTAGTTTTCCAAGATAAAAATATTTAACTGAATCCCTTAATAAGATAACTGAATATAGGAACCTTAATTTGGAGCTTGAAAATTGATGTCCATTCCCAGATATTTATGTCTTAATCCACTGCCATGTATATTTAAGGTATATCTTGAATATTGCATTAAGCTTTCAGGTGTGTTTGGGCTAAACATCATTGCACATTTCTCAAAATTCAACCTTTGTCCCGAGTATCTTGTAAATAGATCAATTGTTTCTGTAATCTCATCCACAAACGGTGTGTTGCATTTTGAGAAAACTAGACAATCATCCGCACACATTAGATTACTGATTGTTGGACCTCTTTGTGAAATTTTTAATCCTAATTTTTGGTTTGTTAATATCCTCTATTACAACCAAGACAACATAAACTGATGACATAAAATAAAGAGTTATGGTGATAGAGGCAAGCCTTGTCTAAGGCCTTTATCTGTGTAAAGAAGGCAAATATATCTCCATTTAGCAACAATTGATAGGATACAGTTGAAACATAAGCCATTAGCAACTGAATCTACTGGTCGGGGAATCCAGCTTTCTTGAGTACCTCATTCAGAAAACTCTAAGAGATTCTATCATAAGCTTTACTCATACAAATATTAATAGCCATGTAACACTTTGATCCCACCTTCTTTTTCTTTTTCATAAACCCTATAACATCGTGTGCAAGCAACACATTTTCTGAGATACATCTCCTTGGAACAAAACTATTTTGTGCTTATGATATTAGACCATCCATATAAGTCTTCATTCTATTGGATAACACTTCAGCCACCACCTTGTATTTAACATTACATAATGATATTGTGCTGTAATCAGCCGCATTTTTTAGAATCTTTTTCTTCAAATTTTGAAATTTTATGTTTTATTCCATCGTTGAAGGACTTAATTTTGATTCAAACACTTAGGATAGTCTTCTTGAAGTCTTCCTTTATTTCGTTCCAATATCTTTTGTAAAATCCTAGTGGAATTCCATCCTCTCCAGGAGACTTCCATGATTTCATATCTTTAATAGCTTGCCATACCTCCTTCCATGTAAACCTCTCTGATAAATTGTTTACCTGCTGTTGAGATAAGCATCTTATATTACTCTAAATATAATTGTCTATATTGATTTCTTGTGATTGAGCAGGTGGATACCATTCCGGTACTGTGAAGATGGATTTGACATGATTAGTAACATTGTTGAATATTTGATTCTTTTCTAATAGCCATTGTCCAAAGCTGTCATAAATCCCCTGAACTGTATTAATATTCAGCCTTTTGGTAGCACGTTTGAGATAGAAGTATTTTTCTCTCCAAACTTGATCCATGATAGTTTTGATTTTTTATAGCCAATAATCTAACTATTTTTTGGTGTAGATCCTTCAACTTTAGAGATATTTGTTGCATCTCATCCTTATTGTTGATCATGCCTACACTTTTCTGAAGATTAAGCAGTATCTTTTCCAAATTTTGATATTTCTATCTAGATTCCCATACGATTTATAACTCAATTTTTGCATGTGTTTGATAGTGATATGGAGTTTTGAACTGAGTACTTCCTCCAGCCTCGTATGTTAGTTGTTATTATTAAATGCCTCTTGTCTGTGGCTTCAGAAAAAATTTGATCTGAGACTAGGGATTTTATCCAGAATGCTTCTTGTGTTTTATTTTCTTGCTTCAAATTTGGATCAGAGGGCCCTGATCGGAAACACGAATTGAAAGATTGAAGACTCTTTCCTATGGAAACATAGCTTTCCATTGTTTACTTTGAAAAGACCAATCTAATCTCTCAATAATGGAGTTTGGATAATCTCTATTATTTGTTCATGTATACCATAGTCCTTCATTTGGTATTTCTTCTTGTTCACAATCATCTAATACTTCATGATGTCCGGTTTTGAAATTGGTGATTGGATTTCCTCCTCCCTTGGCTCTTTGTAACAATGCTTGATTGAAATCTGGGAATTAGAACATAGATCCTTCAAATATTTCCACAAAAAAAATCTACCCAACAATTTCGGGTGACAATAAACTAGTCTTAAACACCATCCATCTAGACTGGTTGTTGTTTGAAATTTCCAAACCTACAATGTTTTCAACTTAAAATATATATATTTAGCATTTAAACTACTATACCAAAAGATAGCCACACCCGCTGATCCCCCAACTGGATCAACATATTCGGCCCTGTCATACAATGAAATACCTTTCCAGAATTCCAAAATATGATGTTGTGCCATGGTTTCTATAGAATTTGGTGAAGTCTGATTCATATAATCCATTGATAGGTACGTAACTATTTATACAAGTATTACAACTAATTGATCCTAAGTATCTGGGGCCATGGACTCGTTTCTGACTAACTAATCCTATAGAATAGGTCTTGATAGCTGACTAGGTTTACAAGAAGTTTAATAATTATACAAGACTAAATATAGAAAACTAATATTTATTCTACACCCCCCCTCAAGTCGGGGGAGAAATGTCGAGCATGCCCAACTTGGAAATAATGTTATGAAAGACATCTGCACCAAGAGGCTTTGTAAATATATCAGCAAGTTGATCAAACGAACATAAGTAGCTGGCAGAGATGAGGCCGGATAACAACTTTTCGCGGACGAAGTGACAATCAAGTTCAATATGCTTCGTACGTTTGTGGAAAACAGGGTTACTGGCAATGTGAAGAGCAGCTTGGTTGTCACAGTAAACACGTATAGGTTGTCGAGGAGGAAATCCAAGGTCAGAGAGAGGATAATAAATCCATTGTATTTCAACAGTGAGAGTAGCAAGAGAGCGATATTTAGCTTCAGCGGAAGAGCGAGAAACTGTAGGTTGCTTCCTTGTTTTCCATGAAATAGGACTGGAACCAAGCATGGTGATGTATCCCGTGGTAGAGCAACGAGTAGTGGGCAACCAGCCTAATCAGAATCAGCAAAACCAACAAGAGAAAGAGAACTATTTGATGAAAGTAGTATTCCCTTACCAACAGACCCTTTAAGGTAGCGGAGAACACGATTTGCCGCATCAAGATGGGTAGAATATGGATTTTGCATGAATTGACTTAGATTATTAACGCCATATTGAATATCAGGACGTGTGACCGTCAAATAAAGAAGACGACCTACGAGACGTCGATAAATACATGGATCGGGAAGAGGTGTACCTTCATCGGGAAGTAAATGAAGATTTTGTTCCATAGGAAAAGCAGAAGGACGAGAACCTAGTTGTCTAGAATCAGATAGAATATCGAGAGCGTATTTACGTTGACATAAAAAATACCTTGTTTGGAACGTGAGACTTCAATACCAAGGAAGTATCGAAGAGTGCCAAGATCTTTAATAGAAAAAGAACTAGCAAGAAATTGTTTAGTCTCACGAATGATGGACAAATTATTACCAGTAATGATGATATCATCAACGTAAACAAGAACAAATAGAGAAACATTATCTTTGATATATGTGAATAGACTATAATCTGCAGTTGATTGATGGAAACCACATGATTTAAGAGTAGAAGAAAATTTATAAAACCATTGACGAGAGGCTTGTTTAAGGCCATAAATGGATTTATGTAATTTACAAACAAGATTACTATTCTTGTGATGAAAACCGGGAGGGAGGTTCACGTAAACTTCTTCATGAAGGTCACCTTGGAGAAAATCATTATTGACATCAAGTTGATGAAGGTTCCAAACGCGAATGGCAGCAATTGAGAGAAGAAGGCGAACAGTGACGAGTTTGGCAACAGGTGCAAACGTGTCATGATAATCAATTCCTTCAATTTGATTATAACCCTTTGCAACAAGACGGGCTTTATAACGCTCGATTGAGCCATCAGAATTGTATTTTATTTTGTAGACCCATTTACATCCAATGGATGATTTTCCAGGAGGTAAATGACATAAAGACCGAGTAGGATTAGTTTCGAGAGCATGAATTTCGGATGACATAACATCTCACCAATGAGGAGATTTAACTACCTGAGAATACGTTTGTGTTTCTGTTTGATCAATGATTTTGGAAATAAAATCATGATGAGAAGAACTTAAAGTGCTTAAAAAGAAGTGTTTGGCAAGAGGATGTGGAGTAGACAAAGAGACATTGGTGCAAATAAAATCATTATAACGAGACGGAGGACGACGATCTCGCACAAGACGTTCATGCCTTGAAGGAGTAGTATCAAAAGTGATAGGTGCAGGAGAAGATGGTGGACTCGGAGCTGGAATGAAGTCAACATTAGTTGCAGGAGATGGCAATGGACTTGAAATGGGTTCCAAAATAGTATCTTTAAGATCTTCATTTAAGGGAGTGATACTAATTGGAATAGGAGACGAAGAACTAGATGGAGATGTGTGAGAAACATTGCTATAAGGAAATATGGATTCATGAAAAATAACATCGCGAGAGACATAAATTAGAGATATCATAAATTTTATATCCTTTTTTGCCAAAAAGATACCCAATGAAAATACTAGGCTTGGCACGTTGGTCAAATTTATGTCGTATATACATATTTTTGGCAAAACATAAACACCCAAATACTCGTAGTGATGAATACGACGGAGAGGTGCCAAATAATACTTCATGAGGAGATTGAACTTAAGAATCTTTGTGGGTAACTTGTTAATCAAGAAGGCAGAAGTAAGGATGCATTCACCCAAAATGAAATAGGTAAATGACTTTGAAAATGTAAGGCTCGAGCAATATCCCGAAGATGGCGATGCTTACGTTCAACGATCCCATTTTGTCGGGGTGTTCCAACACAACTACGTTGTTGAATGATTCCATGAGATTTACACCAAGTTTGGAATTTGGTGCAAAGAAATTCAGCTCCGTTGTCTGAACGAATGACTTGGAGTTGAGGAAGAAAAATTCCACCACCTCCAGTGTTGATTTTGGATATGTCGCTATTGAATTGGCGATAAATATGAGAGAAAAATTGGATTATCATATGAAAAATTCAGACTTTGTTTTCATGAGATATATCCAAGTACAATGTGATTAATCATCTACAATAGTTAAAAAAATAACGAGATCCATTCGTAGAAGGAACAAAAAAAGGCCCCCAAATGTCTACATGGATTAACTCAAAGCATTTTGTAGAATGAGAAGTACTGGTTGGGAATAATTTACGAGATTGCTTAGCTTGAGGACAAACATCACAAGTGAAGTTTTTATTTGAAACAATATCAGAAAATTTGCTTACAAGAAAATTAAAACGAGAATTCCCTGGATAACCAAGGCGTGAATGCCATAAATCAAAACTATTACATTGATGGAAAGACAATGCTTTATTTAAAGAAGCAGGAATATCATCTAGATAATAGAGGCCATTTCGCATACTACCCCGACCAATCTTCGCCTTCGAGTAAAGGTCCTGAAATAGACAATGATAATCAAAAAATGTGACTACACAACCAATTTGTCGAGAAATTTGGGAGACAGATAGTAAATTAAATTTGAAAGATGGGATGTGGAATACATCTTTCAGAGTAAGATTCTAGAGTGTTTTATTACACCAATATGAGTCACTGATGCTATTGATCCATCAGGCATTTGAACAGAAATATGATTCTTTAATGGATAATATGAAGAAAATAATGAAAGTGACGTGCAAATATGATCAATAATCCAAGAAGAAGACATATAATTTAGAGCTTTGTTTGCTAATTGGGCAGAATAGAAAATTTTATAAATAAATTTACCTGCTAAATGAGCTGAGTGGTCAATTGGAAGATTATTTGCCAAAAGGGCCATCAGCTTGTTGTATTGATCAGTAGTGAAGGATTGAGTAGGTGTTGTAGTTGGTTGATTCATTGATGCCATGTGCTTATTTGGTGTTGTAGAACGCTTGCCGTTGCTGCCGTCAGAGAATCCATGCAGTTGGTAGCAAGTGGCTCGAGTGTGGCCATGGCGTTGGCAGTGATCACAGAAATGACGTGAACGCTTTCCAGTGTTGCGGAAAGGGGCAGCAGCATCCATGGTATTGTTACGACTGTTCCATGTTGAGTTTCTTGAAGTGTGGAGGGCAGCAGAATCCACGACCGGAGCATGTATGTCAAGCTCTTGTTGTTTCTCCTCTTGACCAACCAAGTTATAAATCCGTTGAATGGATGGAAAAGGCTCCATGAAGAGAATTTGACGGCGTACTGAGGAGAAGCTATCATGAAGTCCTTGTAGAAATTTCATAACTCGATCTTGATTCATTTGATCGATGATAGATTTTGAGTTGGCACAGATACATGGAGAGATGGCGGCAATGCTGTTTAATTCATCCCAAAGATATTTCAACCGAGTAAAGTATGATGAAACGGTCATGCCTTCCTGTTTCAGAGTTGAGATGGACTTCTTAAGTTGATAGATCTTTGGTGCATTGGATTGAGAGAAACGACCTTTAAGATCATTCCAGATTTGAGCAGCAGTCTCAGAATATAGAATACTAGGCCGAATTTCAGCCGAAACTGAATTAAGAATCCAACTGCTCACCAAGTCATTGTAGCGTTCAAAATTCTGAACATCAGCTTGAGCTCTGGGTTTAGGCATGGTTCCATCAACAAAACCATATATGTTTTTGGCTCTTAAAGCCATAGTGATTGCTCAACTCCATGTTCCATAATTATTACCCGTTAGAAGAGGCGTAACGAGACAGTGGATGGACTCTCTGAGTGATGAATATCATAGACTTTGGATGAATTGTTGTTTGGAATAATAGAATCCGGATTAGGATTCGGAATAATAGGGTCATTAGGGTTGAGTCCCTCGGCTATGATGATTGATAATTGACAGAAAAAAAGATTGAGCAAAATATTATAGAGAGAATCAATCAAGCTTTGATACCATATAGAATTTGTAAAGTCTGACTGATGATTTCATTGATAGGTACGTATCTATTTATACAAAATATTACAACTAATTTATCCCAACTATCTGGGAGTATGGAATCTGTTTCAAATCAATCCTGCATAATAGGTCTTGATAGTTGGCTGACTTACAAGTAGTTTACTAAATATAGAAGACTAATATTTATTCTACAAGTTTTTATTATCCTCAATTTTAACTATAAATACTATTCAAGTATGAAAGTTAGAGTAACTCCAACTGCTTCCTTAAAATTTTCTTTTAAATAAATAAAATCAACTTCAACAAATTTTCTATTTTGCATTATCCGATATTTATTAACACTGATTATTACTTTTATAATTTGAAGTCAGTAGTAACTTTTAATGATTTCA
This sequence comes from Rubia occidens, assembly GCA_032360425.1. Classification (NCBI taxonomy): domain Eukaryota; kingdom Viridiplantae; phylum Streptophyta; class Magnoliopsida; order Gentianales; family Rubiaceae; genus Rubia; species Rubia occidens. The sequence continues at coordinate 442 of JAUOBV010501764.1, read as the reverse complement.
AAACATATTTCACTAGTCAGACATGGCGACGAACTTGATATCAGAATCAAATACTGATTCCATCGCAATAATTAAACAGGGGAAGAAGACAGTAGCACGAGACAACAAAGTATTCAAAAACTCAAAAGGGATCGAATTTCTTTGTGACCATTTCACCCTTACAAGCGGAAGCATGAGCATTATTCATGTGCAATTCAGGCTTCTATGAGAAGAAAGTATTCAAAATTGCTGATTTACATTGATTCATCAGTTCTTGCAGTATCATTAGCTAAGCCGGAATCTGCTTCATTGGAAATCAAAGGAGTTGTAGATCAGATTCTACTCTTCTTTTAGATGTATCAAAGTCAGTCATGATCTACTTAGTAATGAACATAATGTAGCAATTAATTTTGTAGGTGGTGTTATAATGCTTCTTAATTATGGTTTTTAATATATATATATA
>JAUOBV010501763.1:0-17297 GCA_032360425.1 Rubia occidens | reverse complement strand
TGAAAAACAATTAGTGCAAGATAAAGCTAGAACACGATTAACAAAATTACAACTCTGTGATATTTGTTATCTAGAAGAATTCAATTGTGATTTTGAGACTAATCTCTATAAATTAGAGCAATCTGAATTCCCAATGATGATTCTCATGTATCTAAGAAAAATTCCTCTAATAGGAGAGAAAGCCTTAGAAAGATTCCTACGTGAAACTAATGGTTCAGGAACCAGTAGTTACAGTTTAGGATATGCTATAAGGATAGTAAAAGATGAATTAAAAAGACACTGTGATATGATAAAAACACAGAAAAAACTGAAAAAGTTTAACAAAAATTGTTGCTATATTTCAGGAGAAAAACCTGTAGAATATGGTTGTAATACAAAGTATAAAAAGAAGAAGAAGAAAACCCTTTTCAAAAAGAAAAAATCTTCTAAATACAAATTTGTTAAAAAGAAAAAGAAATTCCGACCAGGAAAATTCTTTAAAAAGAAGTCTGATAAAAAATCAGAAAAACAAAAATTCTGTCCGAAAGGAAAGAAAAATTGTAGATGTTGGATCTGCAACATTGAAGGGCATTATGCCAATGAATGTCCTAATAGACAAAGTAGCAATAATTCTAACAAAATAAAATTGTTAGAATTAGCCTATCAAATGGGATATGAACCCATAGAAGAAAAATATGATGAAACAGAAAATGTTTACATCATAAAAATAGAAGAACCAGGATCGGATCCTAGTTCTAGTGAAAAATCAGAATCAGAAAGCTCTGATTCAGATTAAAGAACAACCTTAAGGGGCAAAACAAGAATAAAACTAGAAGTTTGGGCTATAAAATAAATAGTAAAACTTGAAAACACTATTTGGTCTAGTTTGGGAAATTAAATCTATTCCAATGCCATTATTGGAATTCACCCTGTGAATGTATTTTATTTTGGTAAAATTTTGTGAAAAACCGTTTTTCCATAAGCTTTTGAAAAGATGGAGTTTAATTAAAATAATAAAAGGTAAAAAGTGTTAGTTGCAATATTAAAAATTTATTAGGTAAATATGTACTAATAGTTATAAAGTTTATAACCCGATTTATGCAACCCAAAATTTTTATCTTAATTTCTTCAAATTTACACTTTAAATCTTGATATTTCCATGACTTTGGAAATATCGTTTTTCTAGAGACGGACTCTTTTATTTTATAGAGTTTTATTTATTCTATCTTTTCTCAAACTTTATCCCATTTCTACTTACTTTACTACAGAAATTAATTATAGAAATACAACTTTTTACATTAAGCGTTGAAAAATTCCGCTCTTGTTTCTTCTTCTTTTAAATGCTTAAATATGCAATCATTTAAAATTTAAGTGAAATCTTGCAGTTCCTCACACTAATCATGAGCATGTTGTAGCTAATTATTTAAAGAACGGCGCTTTTAAATGATTTTTTCCGGACCAAGTATATGTTCCCTTTACTTTCCCACGTCGAATCTTTTTAATGTTTTCGGCACTCAGTCACTACTCCCACTTGGGTTCTAGCTAGACTTCTAGCCTCCATGATCTATTTTTATTTTGGATCGATTAATTGTTAAATGAGATTAGTTTATAATTGATGTAATTAATAGAATAATTTGATATTTATTATTATTTATCATAGCGGGGTTTCTATTACTTTAGAAAACTTTTGAAATATATCAAATGTATAAATATTTATAATTCGGCCCTAAATGTTATTGAAATGAGATTTTTTATGACTGATCTAACAGTTAGTCAGTTTAACAGAAATCTTTCTCTAAAAATTTATGTTAGGTTGTATAATTATTAGATATATGATTTTATAGTTAACATTCTGGAGTACTATAATTATACGAGTGATTTAATGTTCATTCTCATGTCTATTGATGAAAATTTTGGGGAAAATGCAAAAATGACACTATTAAATTGAGAAAGTACAGATATAACCCGGTAAAAATATGAAATTGCAAAACTAACCTATTTATTTGTAAACTTGTGCAATTATATCTATTTTGCTCAATTATGGCACTAACTCAAAAAGCCAGTCATTGACCAAACACAAAAAAGACAAAACACCCATAACTTTAAAGTTAAAAATTTATAGACTATTTTATCCCTCACTTCTTCTTCTTCAGTTTCTCCTGCTCCGCCACCCCGCCGATCCACCACCACCACACTAATTTTTTTCCAGTTGTGACGTTTTTTTGTAGCATCCGTAATACTCAAATGCGTCATTAAAATTATTAGTGACCCTTGTGAAGTGCATCTATTTAACATGTCACTAAAATTTTGTGATGCTTTGAAACATCGTTATATATATAATTTTTATAACGCTTTAAGATATAGTTCAATTTAGAAGTGTCACTAAAGTTTTGACATTGATTGATATAGCAATTCAGTTTAGTGACATGTGCACATGTCACTAAATATTTAGTGGCACCTGAAGGTGGAGCAAATATTGTGACATTTCCTTACTTGTCACAAAATATACGTCATTGTTGAACTTTTTTTTTGTAGTGCCACCACCTCCCTTCCCTAAAACCCTAGTTCCGCCCAGCTCCGCCCAGCTCCGCCTACAACCACCACCACCTCTCCCTGCTGCACTCCACCCTAACCCTGCGGTGCTCCACCCCAACTCCGCCTACAACCCGCCACCACCACAGCTCAAAGTCGGTGACTCAGTGACCCACCACCACCTCTCTCTGCCGCTCCATATATCGTCGCCACCAGAAACCCCACCACCACCTTCTACCTCTGTCGCCCATCTCAGGCACCTAGAAACCCTAGTTTTGGTTTGCGCCACCCACCATCCTAGCCCCGCCACCATATTCTTGTCGACCACCATCACCAGCTGCGTCTCCCACCCCATCTCCCAGAAACCCTAGCTCCGCCAGTTTTGCACCCACCACCTCCGCCCTAAACCCTAGCTCCGTCGCCCACTCGCGTTGTTGTTGAGACCTAAACCCTAAGAAACCAGAAAGAAAGAAGAGAAAAAACGGGAAAAGAAAGAAAGAATAATGGAAATGAAAATTTTGTTTTGTTGAAAAGGATGGAGAGTATTATTGTCTTTCACTATTTTTTAATTTTCTAATAAAAGGGTAAAATGATCATTTTAACCATTTCAGACCAATTTGGACTTTGACATTTTGGACAACAAAATCTGGGGTTATTTTTGTGTTTTCATATTTTGCAAAGTCATTTATGTACTTTCGACCAAAATATAGGGTTAAAAACGCATTTTTTCTTTAACTTTTTAAAAAATATACATTAAAATATAAATAATTAAATTCTAATTTTAAAAGTTACAAAAAAATAATAATTTGTCGTAATCAATCTCACCATTAGACGGTAGGATAAGAAATGCTCTCATCCTCAGATTTAATCATCATTAGAAGAAAAAAATAACATTGCAAATATAAATTAGTGCACTATTTAAATTTTAACAAGCCTCTATGTTAAATTAGTGCACTATCTAAATTTAATCAAAATAATTCGAATGCCTTACGCGTAAGCTTCTAGATTTATTGATAACTGGTTTTAATCATCGGTTACCTACCAACTCATGACGGCATCGATCCAATTGTTCCCTCAAGTATTAGATTACTCCCCACTTGTTTTTAATCAGGTTACCACTTTATAAAGATGAAATAACGAAATTAACTAATTTGAATTCTAATTAATATTGTATTAACAGCCTCCACACTAAAAAATAATAATTATGTAGTGACGCACACAAATAAAAAATGTTACAATATTTGCCCCACCTTCACGTGTCACTAAACATTTTGTGACATGTGCACATATCACTAAACTGAATTACTACATCAATCCATGTCACAACTTTAGTGACACTTCTAGATTGAACTAATTTTAAAGCGTCACAAAAAATATAACGATACTTCAACGCATCACAAAATTTTAGTGACATGCTGAATAAGTGCACTTCACAAGTCATCACTAATAATAATTTTAGCGACGCTTTTGAGTGTCACAGATGCTCCAAAAAAACATCATAACTGGAAGTTTTTTTGCAGTGCAACTTCAATAATCAAAACCTTATTGCACAGCCTCGTCCCTTGAGAAGATCCTATTTTTTCTTCCATTTCTTTCCTTGTCAGATAGATGGGGAAATGGTATTTTGATCGAGTTTGCTGAAAATATTTTCGATAATAGAATATCAATTTACTATTATATTATATCATATCATTCTTTCGTTCTGCCACATAAATTATAGTATAAAAGTTTCGAGAAGGCTTCTGAAAGATGGCATGTCATTAAATCATAAACAATATATTGCTTTTTCCCCACTTATACACTGCATTTACTCCCTCTGTTTCACTAACAATGACACATCATTTTTGATGTAGTAATTTAGGAGATGGTAAACGAGTGGATGAAATTGAATTGAAAGAAGAGAAAGTAAAATGAGTGGATGTAAAAACCTTAAACTTGCCATAAGTAGCATGTGTCATTGTTATAGAAACATCCAATTTTGGCAAGTGTGTAATTATTAGTGAAACGGAGGGAGTATCAAATTAACATTCGAATATTAAATTTATGTAAAGATACTTTTATTAAATACTACACTTTTTATATACAATATTTATTATATTTTCACAGACTAACACATATTATTACTATATGTTTTAACTTATATAATACAATGTATAAATTTTAAAAAATATATTTTAAGTTAAAAAATTAAGTGACACATGTATATAAACTTATGGACATATCATTATCTTGAAACTTCCTATATAATTTTATCATTATTGTCTATAAATTAGTCTAACTTATATCTCATTGCAACAAATCACTTAATTTGTAGGTATTTTGACCAATTTAATTAACCTATTACAAATAATTGAATTCCCTAATATTTTTGTATTTAACAATTTTAGCAGTAACAAATAAAATAATTTATACTTTAACAAAATTTTGTTATGCTTATATACCGATCAATATTTATATCGACACATAGACAAATCATGACATGTTAAACAGCTTAATTGTGACTTCTCATGAAGTGCTAATATTGAATTGTTTTGTAAGTTAAGGGGTAAAAATATTCAAAAGAGGACTAAAGGTGTACGATGGTGATAGTTAAGGGGCCATCAAAGTATTTGCACTTTTTAATAGATTATGGATTTCTTACTATTCACGTGAAAATCACTACAAAAAAAATCTACTAGTGACAAGTGAATATTTTGTGACAAGTAAGGAAATGTCACAGTATTTGCTCCACTTTCACGTGTCACTAAATATTTTGTGACATGTGCACATGTCACTAAATTAAATTACTACATCAATCCATGTCATAACTTTAGTGACACTTCAAAATTGAACTACATCTTAAATCATCACAAAAAAAATATAACGATGCTTCAACGAGTCACAAAATTTTAGTGACACACTGAGTAAATACACTTCACAAATTGTTACTAATAATTTTAGCGATGTCTTTGAGCATCACGGATGCTTAATAAAAGCGTCGCAAGTTGGAAGTTTTTTTTTGTGTGCAGTGAATGAAACATAATTAAGTGTAGAAAACATGAGAGATTTTTTGCAGGTCCCATTAAAATTCGTGTGTACTCCTTTTGCAAACGTGAGAGAATTGGCTTAGGCAAATTCTTTGTGCTCCTTTTGCAAACCCAACCATCCATATCCACAGACCACACGCAGCAACTTCCACCAAATCACATGTGAATACTGTGTTCATGTTTTCATATACTCGTACTTTTGTTCCAAATAAAGCTTTCGAAGTTGAATATTGATGTTTAATTATTATTTTATTTATCATGTTCATATAAAGTTTAGATAAAAGTGCATTTTTAATTTTATATTTTGTTCGAAAGTGCAAACGTAACGTTGTAAAATCTGAAAGTGCAAATTTAATTGTGGACTTTGTTGACAAAAATATCAACAGCCAAATTGATCGAAAATTGGTGAAATAACCATAATACCCATGAATTTAACAAATTCAAAATAAAATAGAAAAAGACAACGATAACGATAACGATAACGATAACGATAACGATAACGATAACCCTCTCTTTCCTTTCTCTTTCTCCTCCTTCCTATTTGATTAGGGTTATGCTGAAACCATTTCTTCTCCAAAAATCACCCCCTCCAGCTCAACCTCTTAATTCAGCGGTGGCTCACCCAGTGTTGTCCCTAGTCGTTTGGTGGTTCGTCACTGCTGGGTTGAGCGGGTGGTGGTGCAGAACTCCGACAATAGTCAATGAGTGACAGATTGGGGATCTTGGACGGGGTTGAGTTGAGCAGCGGATAGTGAGGGTGGCGGGTTGGGATTTCTAGGCAGGGTTAGGGTTGAGGTGAAGATGACTGGTTGGGTCTCGTTGGAGGTGGGTGAGGAGGAGGACGAATAAGTGGTGGGTGCAAGGAGCGGCTGTGGTGGGTGAGCTGGAAGGGAAAACAGTGGTGGGTGAGCTAGAAGGGGCGGCAGTGGTGGTTGCAGGGAGCGGTGACAGGTGGTAGTTTAGTTTTCAAAGTTTAAAGGTTAGGTGAGGAGGGGAAGATGCGGATCGGCAGCAGAGCAGCGACAGGCAGTGGAGCAGCGAGCGTGTTTGAATATGGAGAATAAGAAGTGTAAGGGTATAATTGTCATTACATTTTCAGTTTTGAATCCATGGGTAATATTCTCTTTTCATGTTTGGTCAACCGATGACTTCATTGAGTCAATGTCAAAACTGAGCAAAATGGATATAACTGCACAAATTTACAAAAACTAAGGGTTAGTTTCGCATTTCAGATTTTACAGGACTATATCTGTACTTTCAAAATTTAATAGGGTCATTTATGCACTTTAATACCTTCTTGAATTCACTAACATTGACTTACTTTCTATATTAGCTTGGGTTTTCTATTAATGACATTTCTTAATGTGGAGGGTGACAAAAATTGAAAACCCATAATACCCTTCAACCTTTTATTATTAGATTATAATTTAAAATATAGTACATTATAATAAATTTAAAAATATTTTATATAATGATTATATATTTTTTTTTAAAAATCAATGACTGGAACTAGGTCAATTTGAATCAAACTAATTAACTACCACTCCATCCCAATAAAATTAACACTTTTTGGAGTCAAATTGGTCCAACCTCAATCATTTTCTCTATTATTACATATATAAAGTCATGTAATATATTATTAAATTCTTCACCACATATTTTTTCAAATTCATATATTTTTAGAATTTTTTACACATACAAACAAATATACTAATAGTCAAATATTGATATAGTTAAATCTAAAAGTCAAATTACGCTATTTTTACTGGTACATAATAGTATTAAATTTAGCTAGGAGGAAGGAAGGTAAGTAACTTAAAAGTTTGTTTATGGACCATCCAAATAGGAAAGCAAAAGATTCAACTTTCATGATTTGATTTTCAGTTTATGCAACTAATTGAGTTTCAATTCTGAAAGCCTCCTACTTTACTACAACGAAGGGACTTTTGGATTCATCTCTACTTCACTTAGATGAGGTGGCAAGAGGAAGTCTTTTTCCAAGAAGACTTTAAAAAGACATGGTGTTCATGGTATATGGCAGTGGATTCCATAATTATTCATATTTAGGTTAAATGTACTCTCTCTATTTAAATAAAAATGACATATTTATTTTTTCTCGATTTTCAATAATCATGTTTAAACGTCAATATCTCTAACTACATTTCATATAAAAATAATATTTATAAAAATTGATATGAAGATGATTATAAGAACATCTCACGTGATATTTTTGCTATACATATATTAATTTATATTTAAGGTTAAAATTTTAAAAAAAATTACTAGCAAAAAATAAACGTGTCATTTTTGCTCAGACAGAGTGTGTATTTTTCTTTTGCTTATTTTTGTTTAAAAATCATAGGTAATTTTCTATTCTATAACTGTGAGTCTGCATTCTTAAGTAAGATTTTTTTTTCTCCAATATTTCATTTTAATCTATTTTTAGAGTCTAACATTTACAATTTTTAATACACAAATCATTCTAATATATTAATTTTTACTTCTTACATTTCATATTTCTTCAACCATATTTTTAAAAAAAGTTTAACTTTGCTGACATTATTTATAGTTATACTATTTTGATACATAAATATAAAAAAAAGTATAGAGTAAAGTGCTAAAATAACTCTACCTTTAGGTTGAAAGTGCCAATATAACCCGGTAAATTGAGAAAGTGTCAAAATAACCCTAACTTTATGATGTATGTGTCAATCTAACCTTGTGAGTCATTGACTCTAATAGTCAACACCGGAATTGGCCGGATTTTAAGAAAATAACCAAATTACCCCCAAATTAAAAACAAAGGAAAAATGGAAAAGGCTCAACTGCCCTTTTATTCTTCCTCGTTCCCCATTCCTTTTCTTCTTTTCCCCCATTCCCCCCATTTCTTCTTCCTTGCCGGCATCTGCAAATTGTTCCCCTATTTCTAAAATTAAACAAGTAGCATTAAACTTAAATTAATGCTACTTGTTTGCGCAAATACCATATTTTTGCATAGTTTGAATTAATGCTAGTTGTTCCCGCAGATACCATCTTAAGAAATTGCTTCTTGTTTGGTTCATTGTAAGTTGAAGTTTGATTTAGTCGTCGTCGACCCACGCCACTGCTAAAACCCAGCACCTGTTCAATGGCTGCTGTTTGAGGTCTGTTGTTCGAGAGTTGGAAGGCTGCTCGAGGATTGTTCGAGGGCTGCTGTCCCATTTTCGCAATCGAACCTGCGCAACGACTGCAGTGAACCTGCCCGCGAATCTTTCATTGAACTTAAAGGCGGTGGATGAGCCGTTGATTCGGCCCCCGTCTTCTTGGACTTCTGGTTCAATTCCCTGAACCAATCTGGTACGCCTGTGAGCTTGAAACAGATATTTTTGTCATGACCCTTGCAATTTCAATACGTGCAGGTCAGATTCTTGCAATCGGTTTGAGTGAGAGCAACTGTTGAAGAAACCGACGGTGGTGGGCGTCGTGCAGCATATGCCATAGAGTTAGTTGAAGGCTTGCGAGATCGAACAACGGCTTTGTGATGCTTCTCCTGACCAACAAGAGCATATATGCGCATGACAGGTGGCAGGGGATCAGTGGTCATGAAGTTGGATTGCATGGTATGATAGCCTTCATCAAGACCCATGAGAAATTGATAGATCATATCTTTCTCACGTTCTTGAAAGGCATTGGCAGCATGGTTGCAAGTGCACAATGGTTTACTAGCTTCACAGGTGCAAACTAAATGGGGTCGAAGGGAGTTGTAATCACCAAACAGTTTCTTAATTTTCCAAAATAAATGGCAACAGTTTGACCATTATGCCAACAGTTCTATATATCTTCAGGCATCTGCAAAAAATTTGGACCATTGCCAAGAGTAAAACGTGCCTTAAGATCATCTCACAATTCCTTAACTGTGGTATAGTAGCTAATAGAAGAATGCAATGGTGGATCTAGAGTCTGTATGATCCAACACACCAGGGTAGCATTAACTTCAGGCCAATCAACTGCAGCAGGAGGATTATCCGGAGGTTTGGTAATGGCTCGATCAATGAAACCAATCTTTTCTTGGCAAGCACAGTGCCACAAATTGCAACAGACCATTTGAGGTAATTCTCTTCACCTTTTAGTATGACGGGACACATTGACAAACCGGGGCCGTCATTATTACTATGGAAGTAAGGATCATTCAGAGATCGAACACTAGAGACAGATCCTTCAGCGCCACTTTGCAATTGCAACTGTTTGAGTGAAACTGCAATCACATCGGCAGCATTGAGATTCTGCTGCTTGTAAGCCTCAGCTTTGGCGGCGATGTAGGCTTGTTCAGTGACATTGGAATCAGTACTATAGGCAAGATTAGACATGATAGTAAATTAAGCAGATCGACGACAACCAGAGGTGGTTGCGGGCAGTGAAATAGGCAGAAAAGACACTTCGACGCAACGACGTGTGACTAAGTCAGCGGTGGCGCGTGGATCAGATCAATGGTGGGTGTGAATCACTCGCGGACAGATCTGGGTAGGGTACGGTGACGGACGATCGCGGAAACCAGAGAGGAGGCTACGATGAGTCATTGGACGGCGGAGGAAACCGGCGATTGGCGACGGCGCGTGTTGGAGACGCGTTGTTGATCGGCGGCGGTCAGCTCCGACGAGGTATGGCAGTTGAAAATTTTCTTTAGGGTTTCAGGATTTTAGTCTGTGATACCATGAAGAATTTACGAGTAATAATTGTGTGATTGTATTCATGCTCTGGAGTATATTATAAATGTAATCTAATTACAATTACGAGTAATATTCACATAACATTACTATTCCTTATAATACCCATAGTGCAGCCTTGGGGTCTTTGATGGTTTGACTAACATCACAGAGTTCGTGTAGACGATAAGACTTCCCTGATAAATCCTACCTGCTTCTTTCACCGCACTCCAACATGCTTGCGCCTCTGTCTGTAATGCTGAAATTGCCACGAAGAAATCACTTCCTTATATGATGTTTCGATCTGCTTCATCTAAACTCGACGGGATAATCTTCCATGCTGCTCCTCCAATTGACTTCTTTTTATGGAAGTGCCATACAAGAAAATAGATTCTGGTCTGTATGGTAAGCACATTTTCCTCGTTTGCTTCTCGTTGTAGAATTGTGTTACTTTCCTCCAAGTGAAGTCTTTCAAAGACTGCAAACGTATCCCTTGCTCATTGTTGCAATGTAGTCCTTCGAAGACCCAACGTTTAGCAGAAAATTTTATATGTTAGCACAAGTTGTATGTTAAGGTGTTGGACAAATTACATTATGACACGTGTTCTATAAATCATTTCTTTCTTCATAAAATATTCCCCACTTTACTAAATATAGAACTTGTGGAATACGTGTCAAAATTTGATTCGCCCAATACCTTAACATACTACATTTTCTGACATATAAAATTTTCATAACTTTTAGTTACAATGGAGCCTTTTGCTCCTAACTCTTACTTATTGTTCATTGACGTGGAAGGTTAAGGTCTTCACCCGAGAAGACTTGGAAAAGATAGCAACGTGGCATTGTGGCCAGTATTTTATTTGAAAATGACCTTGGTTAATTTAGCCTTAAAATTACGCAAAGTTTTATTTAAATTAATTTAGCCTTACGCAAAGTCTTGGATTAATCGTTAGATGAGATTATTTTATAATTAGTATAACTAATAGGGCAATTTAATAATTATTTTTATTTATTGAAATGAGATACCTATAATTATGAAAACCTTTTAAAATGAATCTCAATATATAAATAATGATAATTCAATCTTGAAATTTATAAAAATATTTTTTTTATGATTGGTCTAAACGTTAGTCAGTCTAATAGGAAACCTTCCTTTAAATTATGTATTACATAATTCAGCTTTACTTATTTAATGTGGTTAGCAAATATATATGACTAATTCCTTTTTTAATAAAAATAATTTTCACAACTTCAAATTATTAGATATTAAATTTATTTATATTAATACAAAATAAAATATTATTAAAGTAATTAAAATTAAGTTATTCTATTTTAATAATTAAATGAGTTAGAAATAAGTAAAAAGTAATGGGGCCAATCAATAATGATGTGGAAGCGACTAGATGATGCGGACGAGGCTGAATGATTGTGGAAAAGAGAGTGTAAAAATCTAAAATGAGGACTTTACCCAAGCACATGCTCTTATGTATGTTCATAGAAAGATATTAGGTGAAAGTTAGAGGCCATTCAACGTCGAAACCATGAAAAGTAAAGTGAGTGTAGGAGATTGTATTGGAAGAGTAAAAAGTAAATTAAGTGGATGAAAATAACCTAAATTTTGCCAAAAAAAGAATGAGCCGTTGTTAAAAGACAAAACAAAAAGAAGAAGAAAGTGAGCCAATGTTAGTAGGCTAGAGGAAGTAGTAATATTCTCATAAATATGAACAACCAGTGACGGAATCATAACCATATTTGAGTGAGGGAGGGGAGGGGGATGTTGAACTATACAGGCATAAAACGTATTATTTCCCAAAATTCTGATAAGAACAAGGGCGGAGCAAAAAAATTTAGGGGGGACAAAACTTTCAGATTAAGCAAAAACTCTCGTAACTGTCGAAATTGAGCCGGAGCGTCCGCACCAGACCGATCCCCCTCAGTTCTGCCACGGTGAATAACTATCACCAAAACACATGAAGTACTTAACAAGAGGAATGCATTTTAAGCATGAATTCATGTTAAATAGGAGCTCGCAACATCTACAACCAACAACTCGCTAATTTTTGCGATCTAAATTATAAACGCCTTGAAAACGTTTATATTCAGTTACACACGGCCCAATTAAAATGTTGTGCCAAAATTTTCAAAAAAAAGGAAAGAAAGAATATTGTGCCAAAAGCTTTTGGATTTATAGTTAGTTGAAAACGATTCACATCAATTGTTAGTAAAGCCCACAATAAAAGTGGACTCCGGTTCCGCCCAATATAAGTCCAATTCAAAGTGGGCTCCAAATGAACGGGCCGATACATATATGGACCTTCTATCCAGACATCATTTTCTGTCTCATGTCGAAAATTGGCCCGATACATAAGATTGGACCACTAGTGATTTTATTACCTCCCTTCCATTAATTTCTTCATATTTTTTTATTTGATACAGGTATGAAGAGAGAATTAGACCCATTCCCTATATTTTACCTGTAACTCAGTTCAAGTCAGTTCAATTTCTTTCAAAATAGTTCAACTCAATTCATTTCAGCAAAATTTTAATCAAATAAAATTTAAATTTATTTAATCATATTATTACTATTTTCAACACACTTACTTTCACTTGTTGCTATCACCAATCATAAGCAACCAAGCACTATGTTTAGAATTTCCCAAGTGTCTTATTGATAATGAACTCGGAGGCAGTTTGACAAATATAACTCTCAGATAATTTTTAGTGCAAAAATAACCGTAACTAGTTAATGTAAGTGTCAATATAACTCTCAGACTCCATTTCCACGGGACCACCGTGGAACGCCAAATTTTGGCCGAATTTTTGCCAGACCACCGTCGGACTACCGCCGAATCACTTATAGGGTTATATTGACACTTACTTCAACTATGTAGGGTTATATCTGAAATTTCAGTTATCAAATTGTTATATTGGTACTGATGTCAAGCTGGTAGGGTTATAAAAGCACTTTTCTCTATGTATTTAAAGGTTTGTGAAGGTAAAGGCAATTGTTTTTTTTTGAGTAAATGAAGTCATCAAAATCTTTGTTATATTAGTTTTACTAGGTTGCATATTATAAAAATTGCTCCTCGAATGAACACGTAAAGATTGACAATCTCTTATACCATCCATCTTAATGAGAACCATACTCTTTTAGCCTAAACAAATCAAGTAGAAAGTGCTACTTTGGTAAACTTGTACTCCCTCAATTTCAGCTCAAACTGCACACTTACTATTTGACACTATTCTCGATCAAACTTCGAATGTATATTCAAGTAGATATATAATAATATTATCGTATGTAATATTGTTAAATTTGTTATAACAAGTAGTTTTTCAAAAGTAATTTTTTATTTGTTATTATTATACGTAATTAAATATATTAATGCTCGGAGAAATTTCTTGATGAACGTGAAAACGATAAAATTGAGATAGGACGGAGGGAATATATGCGATTCATTCCCTAATAAATATAAATGAGAATATTGGCCGAAGTATCCAAATCAGCAATTTACCTAAACGGCAGTGGATTTGATATACTATTTACAGTTGTATCCAGTGCACGTGCGGGCCCATGAAGATAACTACTGTACTTAAAGAGTGAATAAGACCCGGAATTTGTCGGGTTCTCCTGTTTTCTACCCCTACTATTTTTTTTACTAGTTTGACTCCTTGATTTCAGTCAACGTCGTCAATTAACTCGGCAAAACATCGACGATTTTGAGGATATTGGCGCCAATGACGTGGGCCCCAAACCAACTGCCTCTACCTGCACCTTGGCAGTTTCTGCATTTTTCTCTTGTGTACATTGAAACCAGCCTTGCAAAAATTTTAAAATAAAAAATAAAATTAGCCTGAAAAAGAGAGAGAAGAAGATCCCTTTAATTTTCTTCCAAAATGTGTATCAACGGAAAATAGACCAAATTCCATGTACTCATATTTTAAACGTATTTATAGAATTGTAAATAAGTTGGGCTAAATTATTGATTCACGATGATAACTCGATTTAATTATTTTCGTCGATACTCCAACCAAACATTCATTAAATTATTGAGTTCATGTACTCGTATTTGAATTCAAGACCTGTTTAAACTCATCAGATTTGAGTATGAGTATAAGATTTTCAGACCCTACGGATTTGGGTAAATTCTGGGTCTACTAATTTTTTTATGGTCGGATCTAAATCTTATTGGATCCGACCCAGACTTGACCCATGATCATCCCTAGTCAAGTGCTCATATTTGAATGATTGATTTAAAAAAATATATTAAAATTTTAGAAAAATTTAGAAATAGTTTTATGTTATTTTCATCTTTTTTTGAATTGAACGGAACTGAATTAAATTAAACGTAACAAAATAAAAAGTGAAATTGTAATAAAATATTTAATTAAGTTAAGTTTAATAAATCAAATTAAGAAATGAAACTGAACTACATTTATGTCATTTTATCGCCCATCTTTAATAAAATAAATAAATTAAAATTAAATATAATTAAAATAGTAATCACAAGCTTAACGTTAACAAATGTTCTTTATTAAACTGAACGAAAATAAAAAATCTATAGATTTATTAAAAACAATTATTTTTAGCGCCTGCTATTGGACCACTTAACCAGTTTATTAAATGTTGAATCTAAGATTTTATTATTATTTAATTATAATTATCTTATTTTCAGGATATATTTTTAAACGGTTTTAAATTACGAAATTCTGTTGTAATGAATGAATAACAAATTATCTCTTAATCATATTAATTATAAAATAATTTCACTTAATATCAAAACATTTATTCCAGCTGTGAAAAATTCCAATAAGATAAGATGGATCAAAACAAGAAATGTAATCGTTAAGGAATTTTAAATTACCAAAAATAACGCGGCTTTAATTGTGGGGTCTGTTACTGCTTATTCAACGGGACAGGATCTTCTGTTATACTTTTGTGTATCACTGTGTGTACCACCAATAAGAATCAGCCATGTGTACCACCTAAATTAAGTAAACCAAAATAAAAATCATTAAACCAATATTAATTAATTTAGGAGGTACACGTGGCCGATTCTTATTGGTGTAACACACAGTGATACACAAAAGTGTAACAGAAGATCCTGAGCCTTATTCAACTAACTGTGACACATTTTTTAGTCTATTTTTTCAAGATATATTTGACCATTAATAACTTTTGATACATATGTTAATATCATGTAAAATTTAAATGTTTGAAAAGTACATGCTGTATAATCCAACGATACCTTACATGATAATATTACTACTTATACGGTACATGAAATTTATGATCAAACGTGACTTGAGAAAATTGACTGAAAAATGTGTCAATCTTAGCTGAACGGAGGGAGTAGTAGTCATCCCCGTCACAGAGAAAATGATACATCTACTTTTTTACGATTTTAAATGATCATATTTATCCAACAATATTTCTAGCTAGACACAAGAATTTACATAAAAACTTGATATTTAGAAAATATATGTTAAGACGAACCTAACAATATCTCACATGATATTTTTATTTTATATATATAAATATATAATTAGGGTCAAAGTTTGTAAAATTTGATTTGAAAAAATAAATGTGTCATTTTCTCTGAGACAGGAGGGAGTATGATTTTCTGATTCCCGCTCTGATTAATTGTTTTATGATCAATTGCGAAAGTTTAGTTATTTGCTGTTGAAACTTTTTAATCGTATTCAATCGATCTTGTTTTTAAGGTATTCACAATTTGAACAATATAAATTATATTTTGGATTAGTTGGTATCACAGTTGTTGAAGATCCCTATTTATCATAGTAATATTGATGCGTGATACACTCAGCTCTATCAAGTGATCATGATTTTTGCTTGAAGCGAGTTAATATTTCCGAGAGTGATATTACAATTTTTACTCCTAGAAGATTTCTAATTTGTAATAGTATCAACGATTAGCATGACTGACATATAATTTAAATGTTTTGCAACCGTTAGTTTAGAGGTTAGGTTAGATGTTAATTTCACTCATTGTAATCACCGTTGGACGTTTTTCAAGCTTTGAATGATTGATTTTTTTAAAAAAATTGTAGTTATAAATTGTAGTATCCTCGTCCTCTCTATTTGCGAACACCAAAGTGACGAAATTGAACCAAACAATTCGGCAACTGTCGAAAGCATTCACCATGAAATTCAGCGACTTGTACGAAACAACATTAAGTTGGTGACATGAATGATGCAAACCTAAGCTAGGACCTTATTTTTTAGTGAGCAATAAATTAAATTAAAATATAAGTATAGCAAAATACAAATAATATTTCATTCATTTCAGTTAAAATCATTTAATATAACATTTTAAGTTAAATTAAGCTAAGTTTGACTGTTCAATTATAATATAAGTTCATAACATATACTCTATAGTACCAGTATGTTTTTGAATTATTATAAAAATATTATGAGCCACAAAAATAAAAATGTTATCAGTTAAATATTGATGCAAATAACTTTAAAAATAAATCTAAGCAACTTTGGTTAAGATGGAGAGTAAATTAAAACGAAGCTAAATTATATAATTTTTTAAAAAGTTTAAACTGAACACAAAATCTTGTTTTACACCGACTAATTGTTAGATGTAGTTATTTTTATAATTGATATAATTAATGTGGTGATTTGATATTTTGTTGCAACGAGTTTCTCACAGTAGGCAAAGTCTTGGGAAATCCATCTTTCCATAAGCTTATGGAAAGATGAGGTTTAATTAAAATAATAAAAGGTAAAAGGTCTTAGTTGCATTATTAAATATATATTATGCAACATGTAGTAGTTATAAAGTTTATAACCAGATTCATGCAACCCAAAACTTGTATCTTCATTTATTCTAATTTACACTTTAAACCTTGGTTTTTCCATGACTTATGGAAAGACCATATTTCAAAAGACGTACTCTTTACAGTATAACTTTGGATTTTTTTAAAAATACATCAGAATGTATAAACATATATGTAAGAGCAGTATTTTTGGTATTGTCAATTTGTGGAAGAATGGAATATTTTGCATATATTATTTTATGGAAATAATATATTGGCTGAATCATCAAAG